>JAECUM010026789.1:0-26107 GCA_016617855.1 Megalonaias nervosa | reverse complement strand
ACCCAAGCCAGTAAAATGTGAAATATAGGTCACCATGACATTCTTCTGCAGTATGGGTATGGTACTAATAGAAATGCAGTATGGGTATGGTACTAATAGAAATGCATATAGTTTGACAATTCTAGCATGAACACAGCTTGAGAATCAAAACATTTAACCAAAGACAGTGAAGCATAAAATATAGGTCAGAGTAACCTATTTTATGAGGGTGTAGTACTCAACAAGATGCTTTCCTCACAAAATTTCATGAAACTATAGAAGGACTTTATGTAAAATTTGTGAGTGATTAGGTAAAATTTACACATCGATAAATACCCAACCATGATCATTTAATCCTTATAATTCCAATTTAATTCCTTTCTAACATCAGATCAGCAGATTTAATCAACAAAACATTCACTTTTATGTACATCGAAGTTTTCTTTCATTAGCCTCTTAACTGCGATATAATACATAGCCCTATCTTCGCTAGCCAAGATTGATTAATTCTTTATACAGTGATACGGGGTAGAATGTCATAGCGGGCCATGCCAGTGATATATTGTTATGATCATTATTTTAATATATAAAAAGTGGTCGCTGCGTTTATCAGGGATATTCCTTTTTTTTTTTAAATTACGCTTGCGGACAGCATGTGTTGTTATAGCAACTTCACTGTTACTTTCTACTCATTTCAGTCTTTCAAAAGCAAATTTGTGTCCATTTTTAGTGCGATCCCTTGGCTGAATATGACTCTGACCTTTAATAACTGCTGCTGTAACATGTTGTCGAGGTGAAATGCAATAATTTCCGAAGATTGGCTTCTAAAGCCTGCCATATGCCTTCTTAGGCAAAAGGGGTGAGTGTTGGAGTGCAGGAAGGTCTATGCAATTACATTGTTTTAACATCTAACGGTTGATTTTAATCTGTGACTTGTCATTTTTTATCAGAAATCACTGGAGTGGGTGGGTGGGAGCTTGTTGTTGTTATTATTAGGGTGTAAGGCATTGATATAGATAAAACTTCACATCAAATGATCTTGAAACAGGGAACCAAAAGTAGTCCGCAGAATTTATCAATGTGTAAAAAATTCCAGATCAGTATCACGTGACCGTTTACATCCAATCAAAATGTAGAAAATGCATTCAATTCATATATATATACACACACACACAGTGTATATATATATATATATATATATATATATATATATACACACACACACACACACACAGGGTGCCAAAACTTAACCTAAGCCACTAAAATCTTTCCATGAAATGTAGGTCACAGTGGCAATCTTTTGGGGTATAGGTGTTGTACTAACAGATGCATACAATAATCCAGCACAATCCTAGCATAAACAGGGCTTGAGAAATAAACTTTTAAACATACAATTTTACCAAAGTTACAGAAGCATAAAATACAGGTCAGTAACCTACTTTTGTCAAGAAAGTGTAGTACTCACTGAGATGTATCTCCTTACTAACTTTCCTGAATCCAGGTATAACTGTACATGTCTATAAGGTTCTTAAATCCTATTTTGTCATGATCTAACTGCCAAACTTAACCTATGCAAGAAAAATGTGCAATGTAGAACACATGTATATTCATTACAGGAAAAGTTAAACTCTGTTATTTACTAACAACATGCTAAATAGGCAGGGAATGTAAAAACTTGGAATAGGCAAGTAAAAATCTGAAATTCACTTTCCTGTGGGCAAAAAAATTTCACATAAAATACCACAAATTATTCTGATGACCAATATCCATAAAAAAATACACTTCTCCCAGCATGTCTGACTACTGTACTAACCCTCCGTGGATGGGAAGCCCTGATCAGAAAAGTATCAATTCCTTCTAAAGAGGGGTTTCTATCTGCACCCTTGCCAGGTTCTACTTCATACTCTCCATTTAGGCAATTCAATGTTGCCTTGGTGATATGGACTCGTCTGGAAAATAAACAACAGCAAAAAAAATTTACAACATGTAAAGTATTTGCCAACAAAATTGTCCATACCTTTAAGTTTATGATGGTAAAGAAATCTAGTGACATGACAATAAAGCCAAAGCTGAAAAATCACAACATACTGACAAAAATCCACAAGTGCAGAACTTCAGGATAAGTAGCTGCCTACAGCATGAAGGTGGCTCAGTGATTGGAGTACCTGACACTGGACCTGAATGGCATGGGTTCAATCCTGCCCAAACCATGTCAGGATGGCTGCTCTGGCATGTCTCTATGCAAGAAACCTTATTCAAATTCTGGTGGAGCAATATAACCATTGTTATATTTCCAAAATATAATTTGTATTCACAGCATTCTGCATAAGAACACATCAGGACAAGAATTACTTCAAAGTATCTTACAGAATAAATCTACACACACTTTACAATTAAAAGTATTTTAAGTAATAATATCATTCCAGAGGAATAAGCTATTTTCAGGAGTCACTACAGAGATCTAGATAAGAATTTGCTGTTGTTATCCTGTGTTGGGTTTAACACCATTTTTCAGCACATTATATGAGATACATGGTGGCCAGTGTAACCGGCCAAGGAAGAACCTGTGACAACTCTGTTAAGAACCATGACCCAAGGGAAGCAACTGGCAAGCTTTCTCTCATACATTGACCGAGCCCAAGACTTTAACCCACACAGACAGTGGCGAGATGGCAGTGATTGGTAAAGGTGAGCACTTTAGACCACTCAGCCACCAGTGCATCAGATAAGAATTTAATCAAATAGGTGTGTCACTACCTGATTTGGAATAAACAGTGCAAAGCATGAATTTTTCAATCTAAGACTGAATCTTAAAACATCAATCATGCCTTTAAGGATGCCTAAAATAGATTATTATCCAAGACTAATTCAAGGTGCATTTGATTATATGGCTCTGTTTGAGTGAGTGTTCTCACATCTATCAAGTACTATTATTCCAACCTGCACTGGACATCTGGAGCATGACTTGATAGCTTAGTTTTACACTGATCAAATATGCCATAAAAAAACATGGACTGTGCATAAGGCAGGAACACCATGCTGACAATCTTTGCATAAATGCTCAAAATAAAATTGCCTTGTGGTATTTTGAATGTATTTAAAATTTTCTTTTAAGGATTTTTGGTCAATTTATTTGTATAAAATAGGCAAATATGCTGCTAATCTAAGAGTTCTTAAACTGATAGTAATTTTACAGGAAATAATTTTGTTTATATTTATATATAAATCATCTACTTGAACCTATCCACCATAAAAGTCATAAAAATTAAAGTAATTTTAAAACTTTATTTTATGAGCTTAAATCTTTAAGTTATAATATTCTTGTCTGAGGTCCTTAGGATGAACAAACTACTATAAATACAAACAACATAAAAATAAAACATGCTAAATTATATATAATCATCTTTTTGTTGTAAAATTATTATGAAATTTTCAAACTTTATTTCAGATGTGGCGATTGATCCTGCATGGTAATTTTGATCTCACCCAGGGATTCCACCAGACTCCATCTGATTGGCTAATGTGACATCATTACTCCAGACATCATACTGCCATTTCTTCAATCCCAGCACACCACAGAGGACTCGACCTGTATGAATCCCTACCCGCATGTTCAGCCGCATTTCTGTTGACTCCCACACAGAGCTGAAGAAGGAATGAAAAATACAGAATTTATTACTATGTAAATAATTATGGGGACAACAGAATTCATTTAATGGTTGATTTCTAAGTCTCAAATGCCATGTTCATATGAGAATTTGACCTCCATATATACTTGCTTTTAAGTCAAGTCAAATTGCAAACAACAAAGATCCTGATCTACTGCAGCATAATGCACCTGCAGATCATGGTCTATGCTGTTTGTTCTCTGATTACTGATTATGTGACGGCAGACCTGACTCTATGCAGTTTGCAGTTTGACTCATCCTTTAAGCGAGATCTGGTTCTATGCAGTTTGTAAGGAGTAATCAGTACAACGAACAACAAAGACCCTAGTCTGTGAGCACATTATGTGATGGCAGGTCAGGATTTATGTTGTTTGCAGATGTACTTGATTTAAGCAAGCATATATGGTAATAGAGATGGTAAATGCTTTGTTCTTTATCACTATAACAAGAAAACATAAAGTTCAGAATGTTATCACATATTCTCTGTAAATGTTATTATTTTATTATTTTTAAAATATTATATTTGGCAGCAAAAAGTTCTGTGAAGAGTATGGACACTTAAAGCATAAAAATGTAAAACGTTCGAAGAGCAAAAAGATGAATTTATTTCCAAATGATCATGAGATGATGTGCATTCAATGCACAGTGTACCATTACAACTATTTCAGACATCACTAAAGTGGTAAAATTAACCTTGAAAAAACATGTTCAAAACTGACTTTATGATAACAAGTATTTATCAATCTATCCCATAAAATTCCAAATTCTAACCTTTTTCTAATTGATTGTTTCCAACATGCATACCAAATCAGAAGGCGACAATATGATCACATATTTATTTCATTGCATTGACTCGCAACATTTCTTGGAATGAATATGTAACTGTAAAAAAAGCAAGTACAAAAAACAAGATGCCCATGTGGGCATGAGATCATTCATTTGGCTGATAACATCCAAAAACAAGAGGAGTTGACCATGAAATCTTGGTCAGTAGGATGCTTTGTGTAGAAATTTCTTCCAATCCAGCTGACTGCACGTATTAAGAAAACAATTATTACAAAGTTTCATTTTGGAGTGTATAATGGTCCATATCTGATGGCACACCAGCATTTTGAGTGATGGCACACCAGCATTTGGAGTGTATAATGGTCCATATCTGATGGCACACCAGCATCTGGAGTGTATAATGGTCCATATCTGATTGCACACCAGCAATTGGAGTGTATAATGGTCCATATTTGATGGTACACCAGCATTTGGAGTGTATAATGGTCCATATCTGATGGCACACCAGCATTTGGAGTGTATAATGGTCCATATTTGATGGCACACCAGCATTTGGAGTGCATAATGGTCCATATCTGATGGCACACCAGCAATTGGAGTGCATAATGGTCCATATCTGATGGCACACCAGCATTTGGAGTGTATAAATGGTCCATATCTGATGGCACACCAGCATTTGTCCATTATTTATGTCCTGTTATGCAAGGATACTTTTTGCAAATACTGTAGAGCATTGATGTTGTAGATCAAGTTATTCAAAATGTTTTTCTATTTTTAGTAATTGTGGCCATATTGTATGGCAAATTAACATCATTTGTACTAATATATGGGCTTTTAAGCCAGGAAGCCTTCTGTCAAATTTGGGTAAATTCTGTTTATCAATTTCTTAGAAGAAATTCACTAATCTATTATGGATATCTATTATATATTAGTTTGTAATATAGTTTTATTTAAGTCATTTGACATTTATATTTTAATTATTTAATTCAGTGGCTGGCTTGTGTTAATAGTAAAAGTGCATGTACAATACATGTAAAATAATTTCATTAATGAATCAAGACCAATTGCCAAGGTCAAATCAACTAGTTGTTGATTGGCTTAATAATATGAGAAGGTCAGAATATGACTGTTAATTTATTTCACAATATATGATCTAAATGTTCAAGAACCTTTTCTGTGATTCATGTTTTGTTGATCTGGTGAGCACATAGAGACTATATCAAAGAAATTAAAGCACCATGTTAGTATTCTTCAGTTTATAGCCAGCTTTGTAAGAGATAGAGAAAATCGTGATATATTTATAATTTATTTGTTGCACTAGCAGACTGGAAAATATTTATTCTAACATAGACAATAGCTGTCAGACTATGTGAAATTATTCAATGATATTAATAAATCTTTCATGGAATTTACCTTGAAGTTAAAACTTTTGGATACAGAACTGTGCTTCTTCTGTGGTGCTAGCACATTAGCACATAAGCACATCACAATCTTTGGATAGTTTCCGGATTAATGTGAAATTGATAGTGCAATGCAGGATATAATTCAAAGAATTCATAAACTGTAGTTATTTTTAATTTTTATACTTTGTTTGATTTTATATTTTAGGGAAATAAATTTATATTTTTGAAAATTGAATATGTCTTGGGTTTTACCTTGTTTTATTACCTTTGACTTTGATGTCCTGAATGGTAAGTTCAAACAATGAGTTTACTGCTCAGTGCCAGTTGTGTTTATTCACCACCAGGACTTCTATAGTTATAATTAATATGAACAGGTATTGATGTCTGCAGGTAATTAGTATACACAGCAATAACTTGCTTTAATAATACTTTCTGTAACCCATGCCAGCAAAAATATTGTCACTTGCATTGAAGTGAATGTATTTTCAAATAATGATTTTTATTTGCAAAATACTTTCATATAGCTGACCTGGATATAATTTAATCTTGGTTATTTTGCACATAACAACATGTCATGCATGAATGGCAGATGTCTTCAAGCAATCGGTTGATTATTTCCCTTTTGTTTGTGATTTTGTTGGATCCAGTTTTGAGGTAGTTAACATATTCAAACCTCTGAGTATAACCAAACATGATTTGTTTCTCAATGTTCACGTCAATGAACAATGTGTTGTGTGTTATCAGACATAAGCGATACATGCAACAGTATGGATGCCTATGCTACATATACAGAGTTCATGGATATATTTTATTCTTTAATGTTCATGATGAAAAAAGTAGGAATAAATGATAACAATACAAGGTTAGTTCTTTCATTTTATTATCAGTTAAGCGTTTTGTTTATTTCACTGCAAAACACTTAACTGATAGTTTTGTTTATTTCACTGCAATACCGCTCCAGTGGCCTAGTGGTTAGAGCGTCCGCCTCGGATGTGGGAGGTCGTGGGTTCAAAACCCCGGCCAAGTCATACCAAAGACTTTAAAAAATGGTACTAACTGCTGCCTCGCTTGGTGCTCAGCATTAAGAGGTTAGTGTTAGGACTGGTCGGTCTGGTGTCAGGATAATGTGACAGGGTGGGACATGATGCCACATGTCTGCGGCATGATGCCCCAGTGCTAGACATCACTATAAACTGTCACACTGCAGACATCGTAGCGATATGACTGAAAAATTGTAAAAGCTACGTTAAAAATCTAAATCACACACATCACACATATTTCACTGCAATGTGCAGTGGGGGTGTGTGTAAATTCAACACAAATGTATATTGTTTCTCAAGTCCTGAGAGACGTGACCTAGGTGAAAAAAAAGTTTTACCATAAGTTCTGCGACAGGAAAATTTTTTTTTTATTTTATCGTGTCCCAATATATACGTGAAATACAGTAGTAGGTTTGTTTTTGGAATATGCTGTTTTAAGGTTACTTATTCTTATTAATGGCAACCATATCAGCATCAGTTGTACAGATATCAGTTGTACAGATATCAGAGCCTGTTATACTAGATGATTTCTATCAAATTTAATCAAATTCTGTTAAATACTTCATTTTTTAAGTCAATTATAGGTTCTTCTATTTCCAGTAACAGTGACCATATTTGATGGTGGATGAGCATTATTTGCATAAATCTGAAAGATGTGAAAGGATAATTTCCATCAAAACTGGTCAATTCTGTTGAGTAGTTTTTAAGGAAAAGACAGTTAAAAAAATTTTTTATTTTTAATTTTTACTTATGCAGTCATATTTGATGGTGGATTGGCATCATTTGCACAAAGGTGAAAGCCCTTCATTTTTAAGATCTATTACTTTTGGTTGAAATTGGTCCAGTGGATAGGAGAAGTTAAATAGCAAATGGTGATGGATGATGCATGACAGAAAATACATGATACACATCAGACCTAGGACCTTAACATAAGCTCACTTGGCCTTTTGGCCACGTAGATTACAACAAAAAAAAATACCCAAGAAAATGACTGGTATGAGCAAACGTATAACTCCTGATTACTCCAACTTAAAATCGAGACACATAATGCTTACGCAATGGCATCAATCATGTCCAGACCCATCTCCACACAGCATTTGGCATGATCATCTCTTGGTTCAGGCAACCCACTGACACAATAATAACAGTCTCCAAGAATTTTTATCCTCATACATTTGTTGTTCTGAAACAGTTAAAAAATTTTGTAAATACAAGTAAAAACACAAAAAATTTACATCTTCCATGCCCCCTCCTCTGCTATCAATCACTGTGAAGACTCAATAATAATTATTTCAACTGCCATGAAAGTATCAAAATTCTGTATATCTCTTATTTATAAAACTCTCATTCAATTTTGATTAAAATATATATATATATATATATATATATATATATATATATATATATATATACATACACACACACACACACACACACAATGTGATTAATATTACAATCTGATATACCCAAATGATACATTAAAATCTGATATACCCATACGAGATTTACATTTACAATTTGATATACCCATATGATATTACGAACTCAGATACCCATATAAGACATGATTCTGATGTACCCTTACAGTATATTTCAATCTGTTATACCCATAAGAGATATTACAATGTGATATATCCATCCAGTATATTACAACCTGATAGACCCATATGAGATTATAATCAAATATACCCATATGAGACATAACAACCCTTATGACAGAATTATTCACCTAAAATTAACTGAAACTAAGCACATTTTATCTCAAGCACAATCCATAAGTTATCAAAATAATAAGAAACTTTTGATACTACCTTTCACAATATTTTGGCAACATTAAATTTTACAAATTTTTATGTACATGAAATTGGCAAAATGAAACTTCTCTGTCTGATAATTTAGAATTTAAAGTCTTGTCAATTATCACTTCCTATGTTTAATGAATCAAGACTGCAGGTGTTGAAAGACAGAAGATGGACTATATCTTCCTTGTTGTGGCATACATCACAGGTGAGACAAAAGTATCAAAAAATATTTCAGCAAAACCTGTTCCTAGGAAATGTGTACTTTTGTTTACTGCTATTTTGTTATTTGCAGCAGAAATGTAAATTATGCCACCACGTTTCCATAAATATGCTTTTTTTCTTAATTGCTTGTGAATGCAAAAGAAAACCCCAGGAATTACAGTACTTCCTCATTATAATGGTGTCCTTGGAAGCCATCGCGTACACTGCTTCATAAACAAGATCACATTCTAATAAAGCATTTTTATACATAAAACTGTACCACTTAATGAAATGAAATTCATGACCATACTTACTTTATAACAGTAACTGAGTTATAATGAAAGGCCTTAAAGTGAGGGAGTGCTATATCTCACTGTCCATTTTTATTTTAGTTTTCAAAAGCAATTAACAAATAAAACTCATCATTTATATATTGACAAGCAGCCATTATGTAAAAATGTTCTGTACATAACTCACCTGAACTCATATCTTTTGTTACAATCATTCAATTTTGGCACAAGTAGTTATTGTAATTTCAGCTACATAGCAACATAAATTCTTTTCACTTTGCAAACCATACAGGCACATTCAAGATGTATAGTGCAATTAACATATTATTTCTGCAAATTTAGTTATCCCATTAAATTCATGCAAATTCTGTTCACTGAGTGTACATAACTTACCTTTGCTAAATGATCAAATAACCAAATAACTCATTTAAAATTCTCACTGAGTGTATATAACTTACCTTTGCTAAATGATCAAAACGACCAAATAACTCATTTAAAATTCTCACTAGGTCTTGAGCAGTGCAGTGAGAGGCCAGAACCGTGAAACCCACAATATCAGCAAACAAGATGCTGAAAACAAGATGGAGAAAAAAGTCAAAAATCAAAAAGAAAAGGTATATGTTTTGTTTAACATTTAATTTGTAGTTTTTTAGAATGTAAAGAAAAACTATGGAGCAAGCAAGCTAACTAACGTAATGAAAAAAAAACGAATATGAATTTTCAGAGGCCAAGGAATTGCTCATGTGCTATCGAATTTTTGTGTTTAACTTTGCTTTCTTTAAAACCATATTCTGAAGGCAGGTTCAAGGATTTTCCAATCAGGCTTCTGGTATTAAATTTGTTTTCCTTATCTTCCAAGTTTATTCTAGGATGCTGGATTGCAGGATTCATCTTAATTTTGACAAAAATCACATGGAAAAATAAATGGATAGCACAAAAATCACAAATGAAATTTACAAATCCTACCTTTATTTCTTTGATAAATCCTTCCTACAATTAGAAAATTCTGCCTTTATCCAAATGGCACCATGAATCTCCCTGCTAAATTTTAAATTCTAGAAGAGACCCTGCATTTTCTTGATTTTAGGAATGGGATTACTGACATGACAATTTAATAAAGTAGCAGCCATTAAGTTTTTCAATTCTTGTAATCCTTTTACATACTGTATATACTTTCTCATGAGTCCAACTGTAAGCTGCACAGGCCCAGATCTATGGTCGCGGGTCTGTGCAGTTTGTTAGGAGTAATCAGTAGAACAAATAACATAGACCCTGATCTGCAGGCACATTATGCTATGGCAGATCTGGATCTTTTGCTGTTGCAGTTTGACAAGACTTAAAACTGAGTAAATATTGTATTTTATAGGCAGAAGTCCCAAAGAAATTTTGCTTGGGTTGAAATGCATGACCATATCTGTTGTTTGTATTGGTCAACTGTCATCTTATGTTGCACAAACACTTGGCAAAAACGAAACAAATGAATTTAATGAACATTGAATGAAAGGGTGTAGTTATGAAGGCAATCAAATGTCATTGCATGGGTCAGAAATTCATTTGAGACAAAAGATATCTTATAACCACCCTCACTCCCCCCCCCATATATATATATATATATATACACACACTATAAAACATGGAAACTTGAAGGTGCTATAAAATTGGGATCAACATGCTTTGCAAGGATGATAAATTTCTGCAGGTGTTTATGTTTGCATATTTAACTGTCACAAAAAGGGCAATCTAAGAACTTAGATGCTTGGTTTTAGTTGAGGTTGAGAAAAGACATGTATTTTATTGACAAAGATTAAGCTTAGACTGGTGTTCCACTTATTGGGTGCTAGATTTGCTGGTTTCCAATTACATTTTAACACCAGTCTGTTACTACTGAATGAATGACTTCTGCTTGCATCAGTGTACTCATGTGACACTTTCTCTGATGTTTTAAGGATTAAACAGCACACTGTATCCACTTTATAAGAACAATAATGAAACATTAAAGTTCTGACAGGTTAGCATTGGCAATATATGACTGTCTGCAGCCAAACAAGATTAGCTCCAGACCTTGGACCACCGTAAGTTTCAGACCCTGTGCAAATGAAATTAAATTCAGAATGAATGTAAGCAATGCATGAATTTTAGGAAAAAAGAGAGTGCAAAAGAAAAACAATGATGACTGATACAAGAAAATGGAATGAAACTTGAATGTATTTCATGAATGGATGTGATTATATATTTTTTAAGCTGCCATAAAATTTCCACAGTTGATTCAGGATAAGATTCATTAAAATGACAATTCTGCACTGCTTGTAAGCTGTGACATTATTCATGTGGAGGCAGAATTTAAAAAAAAAAAACCCACTGCCATAGATGCAAGGATATCCACCAGTGATTGTATTTCTATAATCTTTATTTGAATTAAATAAGAAATAAAATTTTCTTATAAATACTATACAATATACTTTTACACTTATTGTAGTTGTGGTTATATTTGTATTTATCCTCAATTCAATTCTGTCTTTCAAATTCTTATACATCTGCTGTTTGATTAAAGGACAATGTTAATATGACACAATGTCAGAGTTAGCTCCCCTTATAGCAACATTCTCTAAAACAAACCAAAATTCCATAAATGCATTTACATTTCATTCCAAATCTGTGAATATGAAAGGAAATGATGGATTAATGCGAAATCTGAACGTATTTTTGACAGATGCAAACATGAATGTAATGCAAAAGAAATGCAAATAAAATTCCTCTGGAATGCAAATGGTATGCAAATATAATGTAAATACACATTTCGTAAAATTTCCCATTTCAGGATCTGCACAGTTGAAACAGTTAATACTGTCTAGTATATGGATGATTAAATTACAAACAAGAGACCCATGAGGGTCTGATACTGCTCACCTGTTTGACATCTACTTAGCTAAATGCTAAAGCAGTTAGCCAAGAAATATGGGGTATTATTGTCGTTTTCTGTAGAAATTCTTCCAAAGTTCTAACATATATGTTACAAAGACAATTATTTCAAGGTCTTTCTACTTTCTGTACCTTCATCAGTATTTAATGGTAAATCAGCATCATTTTCCAACAATGAGAGTCAGCTATGCCTGGATTGCCAAAGACAGTAAAAGTCTGCTATCTTTTTCTATTTAATAAAGTTGTGTAAATGCTTTACTATATTTAAAACTGCAGCCATATTTGATAGTGTAGCAGGATAAATTTGTACAAATTTGAAAGGTCTTCTAGTTAGGATGCTTTCTGTAAATTTTGGTCAAAATATGTTGAGCACAAGTTTTTCAGAACAAGTTATTAAAGGTGTTACTATTTTAGTAACGCAGCAATATTTTATTGGGAATCAGCATTATTTTAAACTTAAAAGCTCTTCAAGCCAGGATGCGTGCATCTAAACTTGGCAATGTAACAGTTATTGTATTTGATGATGAATTGGAATAATTTGTGTAATATGAAATTCCTTTACACTAGTATACTTTGTCTCGATTTGGTCAAATTCTGTTGATTGATTTGTGAGAAGGAGACAGTCAAAGCTTTTTCTTTTGCTATTAAGTATGGCCTTAATTGATGGCAGATCAGTGCCGTTTGCATAAAATTGAAAGCACTTTATAATGCACCAATCTTACTCATTATTCAAACAAACCAAGATCATGAAGACTGAAACAGGTATTCAAAGTTTGATCAAAATCTGATAAAAAATATGGCTTCTAGAGTGGCAACAAACTCTGCCAGTCTGATGCAAGATTACATAATTAACGGATGTCACTGATTATGGAATCCACCCATGATCTTGATAAGCCAATATTTAAAGCTTGATCAAAATTTGGATCAAAATTGTCTTCCAGAGTAGCAACATGATAGCCAATCAGATGCCTCATCAGCTCATTAATATGCGTACATCTCACTCCTTATCAAACTTGTACAAGATCTTAATCATATAAACATGCAACCCAAGTCTGATCAAAATTAGATCAGAAATACGACCTCAAGATGATAACAAGCTCAGCCAATCAGATGCAAGAATATCTCATTAATATGCATGGATCTCACTCATTACTGAACTCATCTGAGATTTTAATGAGATAAGTATATATTCCAACTTTGAACAAAATGGAGTCAGAAATCTGGTCTCCAATGGTATAACAAACACAGCCCATCAGATGCAAGATTATCTCATGAATATGTGTCGATCTTGCTCTTTATAGAACCCATCCAAGATTAAGATGATATAAGCTGATATTTATATTTCAAGTTTGGTTAAAACTGGATCTGAAAATAGATCAGATGCAAGATCACCCATTCATATGTGTTGATCTCACACATTACTGAACTCATACAAGATTTTAATGATACAAGTATTCAAAGTTTCAAAATGGGATGGGATTTTAAATACAACCACAAGAGTGGACACAAGCCCAGCCAGATGGATGCAGGATTATCTCATTATTAAGCATGGATCTTGTTCATTATCAAAGCCAGCCAAGATCTTGATGATATAAACCCATATTGCAAATTTGATCACAATAAGATCAGAAATATTACTTCCTGCATATTGCTATATGTTCCATGTTTAATAAAAACTGGACTAGAAAATTGAATATAGCCTCCAGGCCTCCAGAGTACAAGCCAATGAAGTTCAAGATCAGCTCATTAATATGCATGCATTTTGCCTATTATCAAACTCATCTGAGACATCTGAGGAGATAAACCAATATTCCAAGTTTTATTGAAACTGGATCAGAAATGTGGACTCTAAATGTGTGAGAAGCATTTGTTGATGAATGGATGCATGATGCACAATGAGACCTCTCTGGTGGCCTAGTGGTTAGAGCATCCGCCTTGGAATGCGGGAGGTCTTGGGTTTGATCCCTGGCCAAGTCATACCAAAGACTTACAAAAATGGTACTAACAGCTGCTTCGCTTGACGCTCAGCATTAAAAGGTCAGTGTTAGGACTGATCGGCATGGTGTCAGAATACTGTGACTGGGTGGGACATCATGCTACATGTCTGCGGCATGATGCCCCAGCGCTAGACACCACTATAAACTGCCACACTGCAGACATTGTAGCGATACGATTGAAAAATTGTTAAAGCTACATTAAGAATTCAAATCACACACACACACAAACAATGCACAATGGACAACAGATGCAGAACTATTCCATAAACTCCTTGGTCCTTGTGGCCAAGTGAACTAAAAACTGAAAACTCATGGCCAGAACCTTTTCTGTCAAATTTGGTCAAATAAGTAGTTTTTGAGGAGTTTTTACATTTTTATTGTTTTTAGTAATGATGGCCATATTGTACAAGTTGAATGTTCTAATTTGCTGGGATGCTTTCTGTAAAATCTGGATAATTTCTGTTAAGCAATTTTTTAAGAACAAGTCATTGAGGTTTTTCTTCTACTTTTAATAATGGCCGCAATATTTGATGATGGATTGGCATCATTTATATAAATCTAAATGACCTTTTCTGTCAAACTTAAGTGAATTCTATTCAGCAGTTTTTTTTAGAAAATTTCTGAAAACTTTTTTATTTTTCGTAACAGCAGCCATATTGAAAAATGGATCAGCAGCCATTGCACAAATTTAAATAGTCTTGATACCAGAATGTTCAAATCATGTATAAACTGGTCAAGAGGTTTTTAAGTAGTCTTGGTACCAAAATGTTCAAATCATGTACAAACTGGTCAAGAGGTTTTTAAGAAGATGTAAATAATAATTGTGAATGGGTGCACAATAAATGAAGGACCATGCCATTAGCATATTTGGACTCAAGGTTATGTGAGCTGATAAATCTTAAAAAAAATAAAACAACAAAGTCACTCAAGTTAGAAAAATAGGTCAATGTGCTCTATGGTTTGTGTTAATTTTCCATTAATGCATTCATTTTACAGTTTTGATCAGTGTACAGATTAAATAGTCTAGGATCTAGAGAGTGTGAGGAAAATGTGAACAAATGATGAAACACAACAATAAACCAAGTAACTAGTGCTACATACCCTTAGAATTAAGCTGTTAATGTGATAACAAAATAAATAACTTCATTGGTTCTATCAACGTATAACTGAATGTTTGAGCAAAAAGACAACAACCAACACTGATGGTTCATTCTGTGAAAAATTTTTTTAACTCAAAAGCAATTTATATACATTTTCAACGACTCATCAACAAGCATTAACATCAGATTTTAAAGAATAATAAAAGTGAGTTTTAGTTTTTAAAACATTTTCTTTTGCTGTCAAGAAAGGGCACAAATCTTACTACCTTTATCACTGACGCATTTGGTCTAAATTACTAGTTTAGACAAGTTCCTAAGGTAAAATTACTAATCTGACAAGGATTTATTACTAAGGTAAACTTACTAATTTAGACAGATCTCTGTTACTAAGGTATGCAAAGTCTGATCTGAAAGTCTTGAAAGATATTACTGTAAATTGGTTTATTTCTGGTAGATATTATTACCATGTTTTTGCCAAAAAATGACTACCGATATCTGGGTAAAAACTATCTGGGTAAAACACTTCTCTGATGAGCCCTGAAATGGAGAAAAGGTCCTAAGTTCTTTGGAGAAGGCATAGTATATAATGGCATACAAGATCTGAGAGGGGTACAAGGTCTTAATATCTTTCCAGAAGGATAATATCTATAAAGCCTTATACAACCTGAAAGGGAAAAAGGTCTTCATGTCTTTACAGAAGGATTCTACATATATTATCTTATAAGTCGAGTCCAAAAGCAAACTGCACAGACCCTGATCTACTGTTGCCTAATGTGCCAGCAGAGATGAGTCTATGTAGTTTGTCAGGAGTAATCAGTACAACAAACCAACATAGACCCTAATCTGCTGGTACATTATGTGATGGCAGATCAAGATCTATGTTGCCTGTAGCTGGATGTGACAGAAGAGTAATTGTTTGTTGGGTCGTGTAAGTCTGAAATAACCACTAAAATTCCCAAACCTGGTACTCCGTGAATAATACTGAGTAGTCACAGTATATCATTTGACAACAGCTGCCACTCCAATTACAAGTCAACATAAAGTCAATACAATTAACTAAACAGCTCCTACATATGGATTTGACACTAACTACAAGTCAACATAAAGTCAATAGAGTTAACAAAATAGCTCCTAACTATGGATTTGACACTAACTCCAAGTCATCATAAATTCAATAGTTAACTCAATAGCTCCTACATATGGATTTGACACTGATTACAAGTCACATCAAGTCAATAGTTAACTAAAAAGCTCCTACATATGGATTTGACACTGATTACTACTCACCCTAATATCAATACAGTTAACTAAATAGCTTCTACATATGGATCTGACACTGATTTCTAGTCACCCTAAACTCAAGACAGTTAACTAAACAGCTCCTACATATGGATTTAACACTGATTACAAGTCAACATAAAATCGATACAGTTAACTAAATAGCTACATATGGACTTGACACTGATTACTACTCACCCTAATATCAATACAGTTAACTAAATAGCTCCTACATATGGATTTGACACTGACTTCTAGTCACCCTAAAACAGCTCCTACATATGGATTTAACACTGACTACAAGTCAATGTAAAATCAATACAGTTAACTAAATAACTCCTACATACAGACTTGACTCTGATTACTACTCACCCTAATATCAATGCAGTTAACTAAAATGGATTTAACACTGATTACAAGTCAATGTAAAATCAATACAGTTAATTAAACAGCTCCTACATATGGACTTGACACTGATTACTACTCACCCTAATATCAATACAGTTAACTAATAGCTCCTACTCACCCTAATAGCTCCTACATATGGATACACTGATTACTACTCACCCTAATATCAATACAGTTAACTAATAGCCTACATATGGATTTGACACTGATTTCTAGTCAACATAAAGTCAATATGGTTGACTAAACAGCTCCTAAATATGGATTTGCCAGTCTGATTGCTTCGCACCATAAAAGTCAATACAGTTAACTAAACAGCTCCTACATATGAGTTTGACAGTAATTACTAGTTAACATAAAGTCAATGCAGTTAACTAGATAGCTCTCTCATACAGATTACTACACTAACTACCAGCTTTTTCTGCAACTAATTTTCTGGCATTGAAACTCATGAGTTCATGTCTTGTGAGACTTGTCCAAGCCTTATGACTTGGAAGAATGGTTCAGGGGCCCAAACAAAACCACAATAAACAGCTAGAGGCAAGATGGCAATCTAAGTAACATGGTAAAAACTTCAGAAATGCATTGTTGCACCAAAGTTGCAGCTGAATAAAGCAGCTGGTATATGACTGTCAGAAATGTTAATCACTGAATTTAAGATGAACACCATCACCACCATCTGGCTATTTGCCCAAAAATGCAGGCTTGCAAAAACCAGGTTTGATACAACATGTTAGAGCATATTTATAGCAAAAAGTGTTGGCCTAGTTTTCAGTAACATAACTTAAGCTACGACTTAAATTTAAGTCCAGAATCCATCAATCTGACTGGCTCAAAATTGACCAATGTTTTAAATCTTGAATTCTCTTTAATATTTATGTTGTGAAACTGGGGCCTGTGTAAATCAATAAATCCACTCTACCTTTTCTTGCTACTGCATCTTGGTACATAATAAAACTAATATACATCTTCTGAAGAAACTGATGGCTTTCATACAAGAAAATTAACCAAAACTCAAATTCCAACCTCGCTACACTCAAGGTAGTTTAACCTAAAGAGATAGGCTGAAGTGAATTAATAGAAAGCATTGGAATGAATCCAAATACAGTAAATATTCTTTAATAATGAACATAAAAACTCAACAAGAATTTTCTCTCTGAAAAAAATGGTTTGTTTGTAAATGGCAGACATTTTGAAGGGCAGTTCCTATATATACAGCTACAAAACTCAAAAGCCAAAATATTACATAATATTTGGTTTAACAGCTTGATCAATTCCCCCACCCACAGGCTGTGCCAGCAATTGAAGTCATATTGTAAGCCATATTACTACCATTCACCTAATATCAATCCCAACCACTTCAAAACATTCCAAATAATTTGATCAAACAAAAGTTTTCTGAGATAAGTTCAGCCCATAATTATTCAAAACATTTCCTAATAGACTGTCCATGGAAGAAATACTGTACCATTATTTGCATTATTTCCCCCATTATAATGCCCCTCAATATAAACATGATTTCTTATAAGGTGGGTATGGTCATCAGTCTCATTTCATTATGTGCCAATAAAAGTATATCCATCATGTACTTTATTGTGAAGTGGTCTCACTATCAGGCAGTACACACTATGGCTTCTATGGACAGCATTATAATGAGGGAGTACTGTATCATGTACTTCATTATAAGGTGGCCTCACTATAAGGCAATGAATGCTATGACTCACAATGACAGCATTATAATGAGGGAGTACTGTATCATGTACTTCATTATAAGGTGGTCTCATTATAAGGCAGTAAACACTGACTCCCAAGGACAGCATTATAATGAGGGAATACTGTGTCATGTACTTGTTTACAAGGTGGTCTCATTATAAGACAGTAAACACTATGACTCACAATGACAGCATTATAATGAGGGCATAATGTATTATAAATTCCAGAATGCAAGAATGCCACATGGAAGAATTTTTTCAAAAACCAGTATATAATCATAATTTATACAAAATCAGCCGCCCCCATCCACCCACCCCAAAACCCCCCAAAACAAATTTGGCACACAATGAATCATAAGGATGTGAAATGAAGTTACTAATATAAAAGCTTCATGATGAGGTTGCTGTACAAAAATGTGATCCAATCCATGTGAAACCACAAATTTAATTGTTCAAGACATGTTGCTTATAATGCCATTTTATGTTTATTATCAGAAGTAATATATGCGACTGAAATGGTGTTAATTATACAAATATTAGAGTCATCATTTATGCTTGTAATTGATTTTAATAAATCAAATGGTCATGGAGCATATTTTTGTCTCACTTCATCATTCTGATGGATATGACCCCAGCCAGTGTCCACAGACACATTCTTGTCAAGTGTACAGACATCTATACAACAAGTGAGAAAAGTTGTTTTTTTTAAATTATGTGAACTCAAATACAAAGCTTTATGGTGATGCACCACCAGAATAATCTTTATTTCCAAGGGAATGCAGTTTATATAACTGACCTACTATTCTAAAACTTTTATATTTTTTACCTTTTATATTTATTTTAGGTACCTTTTAACGAGTTTTAAAATCATGTACCTTCGATATCTTCTAGTACCACATGCTTGTATTTATTTGAAAGGGTTTATTGTCCAAAAAGGATTTAGAAAGATTTTTCTTTTTTGCAATTCTGTTTCATTAACATTTTCAGGACCTACCTTTTAGTCAGCATAATAGTCAGTACTGTGTTGATGTGCCATTACACAGAAATTAGGACAGCTCATTATTGAAGGTCCACAATGTAAGGTACCCTTCTAAACCAATCCAGTTACATCCTGGATTGCTTTATTCCACATATAGTGCCATGGTGGCTCAGTGGTTAAGGCACTTGACTTGTGATCAAATGGGTACAAGTTCAATTCCCACCATCACATCATCCTGGATTGGCTACTGTGGAGCATCCTTCAGCAAGACACATTACTTGCCTCAGCATATTATGACCTTTAGTGTGCTAAATAAACTTCCAAAACCAGATCAAACCCTGATTCTGGAGTCTGCTTGGACTTCATCTTCTGATGTATTAATCCTATCTACATCTTGGCAGATAGTACAGATATTTTAGACCTTTGTCCTAGTTACATGTATTTGATTTCATGAGTTGTCTCCCCTAATATGTAATGCCAACTAACCAATTGCATGTAACACCAGTGCATTGTACATTTGCTGAAAATGCCTGAGGCACTTGATTTCAAAAGGATACTTGGTAAGTTTAACATCGAAAGTATGACTATATACCAAAGAGAAGCCATTATATGTGTATTTGAGTGAAAAGGTGAATCTGTACAAGCATGGACCAGCAGCTGAAAATTGCTTATTTACAAGTCCATTCCAGCTGTGTTCCACTTGTCTCCATCTTGTAGGAACAGTGTTCAAATTTTAACAACCTGATTTTCATTGGATGCAGTGACTTGCTGCAGCATCAAATGAAATTCACAGACCTGAAGCAACAAAATATCTGAACAATCTGGCAAGGTGTGGATGGGTTAACACACTGGAACCTTGGCTAGTGAAGATGCTTAGACTTCTGATGATGTAGACCTTGTAGATGAATGCTGAGGAAAAAACTTCAATAGTGGTACTTGTGGACATTCTGTGTGACTGGGTACATTATTTAAGTCTGGTGATACAGCAATAGGATCTATTCAATAAATTCTAGGTTAAAGAGTCCTTATCTTTGATTCTCAGTGCAGGAATAGATCCTTAATTAAAAATCTTGGGTTTATTACTTCAAAGTGGGTACCTGATTCTAATTAAACCCTGCAAGAAAGATAAGAGACTGCACATGTACTTTGATACAGACAAGTTAAATTACATCATACCATAAGAACTCTCTTATAAGTTGAGTCAAGCTGCAAGCAACAAAGATCCTGATCTGCCATAGAATAATGTGCCTGCAGATCAGGGTCTATGTTGTTTGTACTACTTATTACTCCTAACAAACTGCACAGACCCAGATCTGCTGTTGCATAATGCGATGGCAGATCTGGGTCTGTGCAGTTTGCAGTTGGACTTAACTTATAAGTGACCATATACAGTATACATTACCAGAAACACTTGCATACAATGTCAGAAAAAATTAAAATCTGCACAGACCCTGATCTGCAATGCCAAATCTGTTTCTATGCAGTGTGTTAGGAATAATCAGTAGAATAAACAAATATGGCAGATCAGGGTTCATGTTGTTTTCTACTGGACCTGACTTATAAGCGAGTATAGTCCGTAAGTTTGGTATATCATTATCTATATTGTGACTAGTATATAGAAAGGTATATGAATAAAAACTCAATTACATGATTAGGTACTATTTGAGATTGGGTACCTATTTGAGAGAGAATGCTTAACATCTCTATTCAAGATAGTTCCGAGTTTTCTCAAATAAGGAGCTGAATCCTTCAGGTGTGTGTGGTAAAGTGAGTTTTAAAAGGTTCAACACCAGACTCACACTGATACAAGAAAATAACTGAAATATCCCAGATGCTCACTTCAACAATCTGTTTCACATTAGAGTCAAGTACACTTACACCATTAAACATAATTTTAAGTGATATCCAGTGCCAACTGTTTTGTATTTCCCCCAAGTCTGCATATTATCTATAAAAAATCCCTCTCACCAAATTTGATTTATATAAGGTAAAACACTATCTAGACCCTGAATGCTCAAATTAATCTCCTGCTGAATGAAAGCTCCTGTACAATGTAATTATCTCACATGTTCAGTAACTGTGCTGATCTCTTAGCTGTGCTACAATATCAGAAAAGTACAGCATCTCTGATGCATGTCCAAAATATCCATTCACTGCATACAGTACTCCCTCGTTATAACACCATCCAGTATAATGCTGTACAGTGAGACCACCTTATACTTAAGTACATGATACAGTACTTACTCCTTCATAATAATGCTATCCATGGGGGATACAATATACTGCCTTACAGTCATAACATCTTGTAGCACCCCTCATCATAATGTATCCACAAGAGATAGAATATGCCACCATCTAGTGAGAACTAGTTATATTTAAATTCATGATAAAATAATCAGGATCTAAACATCATATTGATACAGTCTTATACTGAAGTAAAGGATATATACACTACTCCCTCATTATAATGAGGTATGGGGCCCCAAGTGGCCTAGTGGTTTAAAGTGCTCACTGTTCAAGATCACTGCCACCTCACCTCTGTCTGCATGGGTTCGAGTCTCGGGCCCAGCTAATGTGGGCATGTGAGAAAGCTTGCCAGTGGCTTCTTTAAGGTCGGTGGTTCTTCCCAGGGGTTTTCTGGGTTCTTCCTCACCAGTAATACTGGCCACCATGTATAGCCTATCTTGTGCTGAAAAATGGTGCCAAACCCCATAACAATAACAATAATGAGGTAAATGGAAACTACACTGTATACCACCTTATAGCAAGACTACTTTATAATGAAAAGTATACGATACATGCAATATTCCCTAATTATTATGCTGTATATGGGAAATACAGGGTATACAACCTTATAGTGAGGCTAACCTGTAATGAAAAACACAATACAATACTCCTCATTATATTGTTGTCAATGGGAAATACAGGGCATACAACCTTATAGTGAGGCTAACCTGTAATGAAAAACACAATACAATACTCCTCATTATACTGTTGTCAATGGGAAATATAGAGTATACTACCTTATAGTGAGACTGCCTAACATGAAGTACACAACATAGTACTTCCTCATTATAATCCTATTCATGGGATACCTTATTGAGGCCATCTTGTAATGAAATACACAATACAATACTCCCTCATTATAATGGTCTTAATGTAAGATGTAGTATACAACCTTATAGTGAGACTGCCTTGTAATTAAGTACACAAGATAGTACTTCCTCATTATAATGCTGTTCATGGAGATACAGAGTATACAACTTTATAGCAACTGTCTTGTAATGAAGTACACAATACAGTGTTATGTATATTTAGTCTATATTATTTGTGGCTTTTCTTGATGATTATATACTATGTATATTTGTAATTTGTACTTGACCTTGTCCAGAATCAAGTTCACCATGTGCCTGACAAGAGCCATTGATTCTGTAAACAATATAATACATAGCTTATATTTCTCTGTGAGAATAGATTAAATATTAGGATCATTATCAATGGGAGTAAATATGTTTATATTAATCTGAGGATAGGACACCGGAACTGCCCCTTGTTCAAGACTACAGGCACATCAACACATTCAACACTGGAACTTATTTGGAATAAGACAGGAATTCAGTTGGAACTTTATACATTTGGACTTATGATAAAACTTTTAGGACTACTTGGGATTTCACAACACTGTAACTTCTATTTAAATATTCACTTTGTATTAAAAAGAAATAAATTATTTGTTGAATTTTACAAAACTTTTTGGTTTTCACTCTTTTTGCTACTTAGTTTAAGACCATGGAGTCGAAACAACAGTACTCCCTCATTATAATGCTGTTCATGGGAAATAAATAGAGTAGAAAACCTAATAGTGAGACTGCTTTGTCATGCAGTACTTGATACATACAATACTCCTTCATTATAATGGTGTACATGGGAACCATAGAGTACTCCTTCATTATAATAGTGTACATGGGAATCATAGAGGACTCCTTCATTATAATGGTGTAAATGGGAACCAAAGAGTACTCCTTCATTATAATGGTATAAATGGGAACCATACAGTACTCCTTCATTATAAGGCTGTACATGGGAACCAAATAGTACTCCTTCAATATAATGATGTACATGGGAATCATAGAGTACTCCTTCATTATAACAGTGTACATGGGAAACATAAGAGTGCTTCTTCATTATAATAGTGTACATGGGAAACAGAGTACTCCTTCATTATAATAGTGTACATGGAAACCATAGTGTACTCCTTCATTATAATGGTGTAAATGGGAACCAAAGAGTACTCTTTCATTATAATGGTATAAATGGGAACCATAGAGTACTATTTCATTATAAGACTGTACATGGGAACCAAAGAGTACTCCTTCATTATAATGGTGTACATGGGAATCATAGAGTACTCCTTCATTATAACAGTTTACATGGGAAACATAAGAGAGCTTCTTCATTATAATAGTGTACATGGGAAACATAGAGTACTCCTTCATTATAATAGTGTATCTGGGAACCATAGAGTACTCCTTCTTTATAAGACTGTACATGGTAACCAAAGAGTACTCCTTCATTATAATGGTGTACATGGGAATCATAGAGTACTCCTTCATTATAAGGCTTTCTGCAGGAATCATAGGCTATACTATTTTATAGTGAGACCATCTTATAATGAGGTACATTATACATTTATCATCACTTTAAATGCAATCCATGACTGTACTCACATTACAACAGGAACTGTGTTATCCTGAAAGGCCTTATAGTGAGGGAGTGTTGTTGTATAGAAAACACAAATCCTGAAACTGTGTAGGAGAAGTAGACTTGCATTTTAGTGTAAGGAAATTTCAGTTTTTACTCTATTTCTTCTAATTAGCATCAATCCCCCAAATAAACCCCCCATTGTTTATGCAGGAGGAAGATACAACTGAATATGCAGGTGGGAAAAAGTTGGCCCTACTGTCACATTTACCTTGTAGGAGAAGGTCCTTAACGCCATCCAAAATCTAGATACAGTATCCACATATGCTCACTTATAAGCTGAGTCCAGCTGCAAACTGCACAGACCCAGATCTGCTGTCTCATAATGCATCAGCAGATCTGGGTCTGTGCAGTTTATTAGGAGTAATTTGACACAACTTATAAGCGAATATAGACGGAATAAAGTTTAAACAGATATGGATGTCATTATTCTATGTAGGAAACTGAAATTGAATTAATGAATATTAAAGACTTGTTCATAAATTGCTTGAAATTAATATAGTGTGCATGGTAAAGGGGCAAAACTCACCTTCTGTCAGCCTCACAGTATACATTATATAAACATGGGAAAAAAAAGCCACACAAATGTTAAAGCAAGTAACTTCTTGTGTTAATCTACAGGTGTCCTTTTACATAACAACAGCATGGTGTTGTAATGAAATATGATCATTATTATTACCATATTGTCACTATGTCTAGGAGTTCTCAAATATAATTTTATGGTCTTGTCTTTGAATTACTTATCCATTTAAACTGTCAAATAAACACAATTAAAACAAAATGAATAGTCACTAGTCTAGTTTATAAGTTTATATACGGATTCTTTTATGAACAATCAATAAAAATGTTGCTGACTGAGCTTAATTCAAAAATAAAAAGGTGGCTAGGTCAAGTTTAAGTACTGTTTCTTTGTCGGACAATCAATAGCTGTTTTGCTGACTCAGCTTGTTTGGTCATTATGTTTTCCAATTGTTTGCACACTCTATAGCAACAAAATATATGACAAAGACATGTGAAAGCATATCTCCTGGACTTACAAAAAGTCCTAGGATTAAAAAAAAAATATAAATGAATGATTACCCTAGGGTCTGAGCTTTACACATTATATCAACTGCCTAACATCACATAGGTTGGTAATGGTTTATCAGCGCATGATATCTTCAGAACAAAATATGTGTAGAATAGACCCGAAATAGGAAATAAGAAAGATACTAGCATCAACTAACTTTTATTATAATCCTCAAAGACTCATTTGGGGATCTGATCATATTCACCCTCCATCTTTACCAGAAATGCTTGTGTTTTCAAGAGAGCAAGTCAGCTACAG
The DNA here is from genome assembly GCA_016617855.1 of Megalonaias nervosa. Classification (NCBI taxonomy): domain Eukaryota; kingdom Metazoa; phylum Mollusca; class Bivalvia; order Unionida; family Unionidae; genus Megalonaias; species Megalonaias nervosa. The sequence continues at coordinate 460 of JAECUM010026789.1, read as the reverse complement.
TAAAGTAGAAACAGGAATGGAATTGGATGAAATTCAAAAGTATTTATTGGGTGAAATTCTATGGTATTTATTGGGTGAATTTCTACAATATTTATTGGGTGAAATTCTACTGTATTTATTGGGTGATATTCTACTGTATTTATTGGGTGGAATTCTACAGTAGTTATTTGGCAAAATTCTGCTGTATTTACTGGGTGAAACTCGAGAGTTTACTGGGTGATATTTGACAGTATTTATTGGATGAAACAGTACAGTGTTTACACACATCACTTTTTAAAACATTAATTTTTAATTCACAAAAAGCAGACTTATACTATGAAAATATTCAAGACTTAATTAACAAACATTTCCAGCACAGATACCAAAGGCTTATTCAGTCAGGTCCGCAAATAAAAGTCAAGATGGATGACCATAAATGCTTGTTGTTGCTAGAATTTTTCCTTGATTTGGGCCAAAGCTT
>JAECUM010026787.1:0-30188 GCA_016617855.1 Megalonaias nervosa | reverse complement strand
GGTGACATTTCATTGGCAATTTCTAGTTCTCGTAACCTGAACTCCATCTGTACTAATTTAGAAAGGTTGATCATAACTGGTGTCACGTTGCAGGAGGATGAGTTGTTGGCAACAATGGTCATATTTTAATAGGTTTTCAACTCTCTTATAATCTCGTTACTGTCAAATATCATGGAAGAGGTTAGTCATATCTGGTATAAATATATATTTGCATGTGATTATGACAACGGAAGTTTCGAATCCTGGATGCAGGCCAGGTGGTGCGGGGTAGGGTGTGTTGGAATTGGATTGGAGGAAATTCAATATTTGTATAGCTTCCTTTTTCTCACAATAAAAATCAGTGGATCTTCTTATATCGACATTCACTTAGATTTCGTTTAGAATTTATGTACACCGATTATTCTTTGCTTACTTTTTCTCCTTCAGCTTACATAACCTTTTATTGGTTTATTTCAGAGCTTTATATTGTTACCACTATACTAGAATTAACGTTCATGAGACAAGCACACAATGTGTAGTCCATTTAATTGCTCTTTTCATTGTTGTTACAGTTGTTGTTGTTGTCAGTGTGTGTGTGCGTTGGTGAAAAACTGGTAAAAGTAATTCAAAAGAATGCTTTTGAGTTCAATATTATGGATTTTTTTCCTCGTACTTCTTATCACACCCACAGTGAGCCGCATTATCATGACTCAGGTATGTCGTCATACGTTACGGTTGTTTACTGTTTCAGTTATAGTCAATTTTATGCAGTAGAAATTATATTTTTGTCACCAATAAATTTAAAAGATAATCAAATTAAAATTAATTCATTAAATGCTTGAAATTGTTCAAAAACTGTGGATACATTGGCACTTAAAATCGTGCACGCTAAAAGACCTGTTCACGGATGACTTGTAATATGAAACATATGTACATGCTATCCAGAATACATTTTCAGACAACAGCCGTATACCGAACTGTGCCCAGAATACATACATTTAACATAAGCGTCACATATCTTCCAATGGTTTTTGTATTAAAGATCATATCAAGTTCTGTTTGTTGAAGTAGGTTCGCTCCTTGCTTGCTGCTGATTTATAAAATATTTCATTGGTTTAAGGATCTCTTCTTTTTATCCGATGCGAAATCGAAGTTTTTTTGCTGTTTAAATTCTTTTAAAGCTTGACAAAACTTATCAATAATGGCTTAGGTGTCTCGCAATATTACATAGGGTTGCTACACAACCATTAAGACTTTTGTAGTACAAGACCGCAGTCGAAAAGCAGAATTATCGTTCGTATTGCTGATGAAAATAAAACATTCACATCACATTAGCCAGATAGTGAATTACTAGTAGCAAGAGCTGTTTCCTTAACTAGGAGCTACACCAGAGGCATGACGTTCAAATCTGATGATCGTTTGTTAACCCTATTTTAATTATTTTGGGGGTATTTCAGTCTTCCGCACGAATTATAGATTTTCATCTGTGGATTGAGTACATGTGTTTATACTCATCATATCTGACGTACTGTTCTGTTATTTCAGTATTCCTGAAAGCAAAGAAATCTGATATAATTGGTCTGGTATACCTACCTGGCATTCCAGATTTGAACAGGTCGTTTTGCCCATTATGACAGAATTGTCGCAGAATCTACAACTAGCCATTTTAAAAATTAACCTATGAACGTATAGACAACTGAAGACTTGAATCTTCAACAACCACCTTTCTATATTAACAGCTGGAAATGAAGTAATGCAGTTAGTCGCCTTATAAATATACTGCACTTCTCTGAAAAGTATTTACGTAACACCGGAGAGCAAGTTTCTCATTATACTAGAATCTAAAATGAAACTGAACCATTTGTCTGAAAATATATATCTGATATGTCGGGCTTTACCTGTGTAATCATAGCCCATGCTATATATAAACTAGAAGATTCTAGAATTAAAGGTAGCGATTATTGTTCCAAATTTATTTCGGAAAATGACAGCCAGGCCGAAGCTGGTTACTTAGAGTTTTGTCACTAGTAAATAATCATGTAACAGGAAGTAAGAAAATAATGGAGCGATGCCAAAGAAAAGTAATAAATTTTGAAGTGTTATCAAGCTTGGTCAGTGTACGTGCATATGTATGTATGTATGTACACACGCACGCACGCACGCACGCACGCATGTATGTATGTATGTATGTATGTATGTATGTATGTATGTATGTATGTATGTCTGCTTTTGGATTTTTAACGTAGCTTTAACAATCTTTCAGTCGTATAGCTACGATGTCTGCAGTGTGGCAGTTCATAGTGATGTTAGTCCCACCCAGTCACATTATCCTGACACCAGACCGATCAGTCATAACATTAACCTCTTATTGCTGTGCGGTGTTCGAACCCACGACCTCCCACATCCGAGACGGACTGTATGTATGTATGTATGTATGTATGTATGTATGTATGTATGTATGTATGTATTTATCGTACATATCAGTCCCTGAGCTGTTCGTTGTCTGTCGTTTCTTGTTTCTTGTTTCTGTTCTCTTATAATGAAATTAATCAATCAATCAATTTTGTTTATCGACCTTCGTTTAGTTCTTTTTTTATTATCTGTTTCACCTTTGAACATGTGTACCTGCGTTAGTCGTTCGCAAAGTATTATCTATATTTATCAAACTTTTAAGTTAAATTTTCGGTAAGGGTGTTTTAAATAATTCAACATTCAAACTCGCGATACGGCGTTTGAAACATATATATTGTAACTCCTAAAACATGATTTTATTTAATTTTTGTAATTTTTTACTTATGTTTGTAAATTATCCAGAATATCTTCAGTTAAGATTTTGCCTACGTGATCTGAGCCTGTTAAGAGAGTAAAATTACATAGGCTCTATGAATAGATGATGACGTATGTGTCATGATTGAATATTTCAGCAAATTGTATTAAAAGCAAATTTTTTGTATTCTTGTAATGCAAATATGTATCATTCCAAAAACGATTGTGCTTTTTATGTTTGAACTGTAAAATCCCTCGCATTGCTTAACACATTTCTTCTTATATTCTGAGTCAGCAGATTTGGACTGGGTAACATTAGTACAATGTCTTTCTGTGTGTAATGACTGCGAAACAAGGGATTGCGGTTTCGAAACTCGAGGCGGCATTACAATTTTTATTTTGCCTTTTTGTATTTGTGTGTTCAAAATTTCCTTTTAGCTCGGTTATCCCAATCTTTTTTATTTCTTATTTTATTATTTTTATCTTCAAAACTTTGGTTCATCACTCCCTTCCTAGGATGGGTAATAGCTTGTCTTATATATAAACACCCACATTTGTATGTGTGTGTGTGTGTGTGTGTGTGTGTGTGTGTCCAGGCTGCCAAACAAGAGTTCGCGATTTCAAAACTCGCAGCGGTATTTCAATTTTTTTTAAAAAAAATTCCTTTCTTATTTTTATGTTCAAACTTTCGTATCTTTTTATTTTATTAAAGTTTTATCTTGAAACTTTCTTTTCTCACTCCCGTCCTATGACAGACAATAGCTAGTTGCTTATATGAAAGAGAATTTTGAATCCAGGCTTTAGCTTTAATCTTATGTCAACGTGTCTTAAAATGGACACCATCCCCCAAAGTTCTCTGTATCTATAGTTTTCTATATGGCTTTTAGCCTACTGCCCGATCTTATTCGCAGCAATGTACATGCATTGATTGGCTGAAATTACAATTTACATTTTCCTGCCAATAAAGTATTATTATTATTATTATTATTATTATTATTATTATTATTTACGCAACTTGGGATATTATGAGTTTCTCATGCAGCAAGCAAGCTACTCTCTCTCTCTCTCTCTCTCTCTCTCTCTCGATTATATAACCAAAATTCATCGTTGCACAAAGGACAATGATCATAAAAGAATGGACGGCTATAATTGTCATCTATGAACAACAAATTGTGCACGTGTGCGTATCCACACATCAGTTGTCAAGTAAACGGGAGGAATTCTAGACATTAAGGAATTTCAGTAGCGTTGAAAAGAGCCTATAACAACAATTTTCTCCACCATATCAACCTTTTCTATTTCCTCTTTCTTCATCTCAACCTTGTCCATTTCTTCCTTTCTTCATCTCAGCCTTTTCTGTTTCCTCTTTCTTCATCTGAAACTTTTCCATTTCCTCTTTCTTCATCTCAACCTTGTCCATTTTACATCATTTATTTTTTTATTTTTTTATTTTGACTTACAAAACAAATACATAATATAATAATTAATTATTAGTGAATTTGACTTAGTTTCCATTTTGGCATTGAATTTCACTGCTAAAAGCACTAGACATTCAATGGAAATCTTTTTCTTTATTATAATATGTGAAATCATGAATGACATTTAACAAGCTGCGGAAAAAGGATGATAAAACTGAAGCCATTCTGATTACAACACAAAGACTTTCTCATTCACATACTTTACCTCAGACAACAAATATCAGCAACACCAACATTAAATTCACACAGTCAGTACGAAATCTAGGTGTTACTCTCAACAGTACTCTCTCATTGCACCAACATGTCATGAACATATGCAAGGCTGCATATCTTGAGCTGAGACGCATCAGCTCCATTCGCAAGTATCTTTCAGTTGATGCCACTAAAACACTTTTGTGTTCCTTAGTACTTTCAAGACTGGACAATTTTAATTCAATTCTGTCTGGTTCGTCTCAATATCTACTCCAGAAACTTCAAAAAGTTAAAAATACAGCTTCTCGGATCATACTTAGAGTACCACGATCAGAGTACGCCTCCCCATGCTCTGTACCCTACACTGGCTATCCATTCGATCCAGAATTAAACACAAAATTTGTTCTCTGTGCTACGTTTCAATGACGGGCTCCAGTCCAACATACTGTAACGAGGAAATCCCATGGACTTCAATTTTCGTTTCGTTATTTAATATTTCGTTTCGTTAAAGTTTATGTTGTGATTTTAAATGCTTGGCGGGCTTTGTAGTGCCATCTACGTCTTAGTTTTGGGTCACGTGATTCCGCCTGGGTATATATACGGGCCAACTGTGGCTGCTAGGTGGGTGTATTATAGGAAGCGGTGAAGAGTGAAGACGTCCCCAGCAGTGTAGCAGTATAACCACCCAGCCAGAGCAAGCACACTTGGTCGTATTTCGTTGGACAGGAGAGAGCCAGGCCAGGAATCGGAAAAGAATAGGGACAAGGTCTTTCGTCCAAGCAACGCAGAGGTCTTGCGGTAATACACGTTTTTGACTGAGGATAACTCTTCTTTCATCATTTCGCACTTTAGTCTCTCTCTCTGTCGATCTCGATCGGATAACGACGCTACTCGGCGACAGCTCTGCGACCAAGTCGGCTACCAAAAGAAGACCCAGTCGGCGACTGCGACCAACACTGCGACAGGTCGGCGACCCAGTCGGTGACTCTGCAACAGGTCGGCGACCAGAGGAAGACCAGTCGGCGACTCTGCGACAGGTCGGCGACCAGAGGAAGACCAGTTGGCGACTCTGCGACCAAGTCGGCGATCGAGACTGCAACAAGTCTGCGACCCAGTCGGCGACCAAGACTGCGACCCCGTGACTGCGACCCCGTAACAAGTCTGCGACCAAGTCGGCGACCGAGTCGGCGACACAGTCGACCACTGCGACCAAGACTGCAACAAGTCTGCGACCAGTCGGCGACTCTGCGACAAGACTCCGACCCAGTCGGCGACTGTGACAAGTCGGCCACACACAAGAATCCAGCAATAAGACGGTATCCCGCTGAGGTAGAAATCTGTCACACTCTGGAGTGCCAGTCCTCAGACGAATTCAGCGGGGTATCACTCCAAACACAAGACCTATCCTAAACCCGAGATAGCGAGACTCGGGGCAGTGTAGCCGAGGGAGTGTTCCGCTACAAAATTGGTGGCAGCGATGGGATAGGTCGAGGAGTAGAAGACAAAATCAAGATGGCTTACGGAGGGTCACTAGTAGGCGACTTGATGCTTACCCTCGAAACGGAGGTAAAGACGGCAATTCCTTTCGAAGATAAGTTTCGGCGCTTGACGAAGGAATGCGAAGATTTGGAGAAAAGACTAACTGCAAGGAAGGGGGTTATGGCTATGAGTGTGGAGACGACAAGGAAGGCAGGGATGTGGTCGAGAAAAAGAATCGCCCCCAGACGACAGATTCACTTTAGTAGCAGGCGATGTCGACGCCCTCGGAGTCGCCGAAGACCAAGAAGATAGCCGATACCACAGCGACAAGGGATGCTGTGCAGGTAGCTCTCAAAGACAGATCGAGATCTGAGAGCAAGGTTACAGTTACAGAAGAGAGCGATGAGGCGACTAATATTCCGCAGAGAGCCTTGAAGAGGCCTTTCGTTACTCCGATGTCGTACGACGGGATGACACCCTTGTTGGATTTTATCACTCACTTCGAGATGTGCTCGACCATAAATTCATGGACAAAGAAACAAAAGAAACTGCATTTAGGTGTCGCACTGAGAAGTCAAGCACAGCAATTGTTGGCAGTGCCTGAGAAGAAGTCGTACGCTGATTTAGTTGATGCTCTGAAGCAGAGTCTCACCCCCTAACCAGACCGAGTTATACAGAGTTCAGCTAAGGAGTAGAATTCGCAAGAACGGAGAACCCTTACCAGAGCTTACGCAGGCTATACGGCGGCTTGCGACTTTAGCTTACCCTGAGGCGAGTGTTCTTTTGGTTGATGCACTCGCTAAAGAACAATTTATTGATGCCTTGGACGATTCGGACATGCGCTTAAAGGTACAACAAGCGAGACCCGCTACGATTAACGATGCGGTACAGATAGCTGTCGAGTTAGAGGCGTTCGCTAGAGCTGAGCTACAACGACAGGGAGGGAAAAGGTATGTCCGTGGCGTGTCGACGCAGGAAGAGGACCAAGGGTCAGCGATCAAAGAACTTAGAGAACAAATGATGGAGTTGACGATATTGGTCGCTGAACTTACGACTGAAGTAAGGAGTACCAATCAATCGACGAAAGTCCCAGAGCGACGCAGAAACAGAAGCTATGACGAACTTGTTTGTTACGGATGCGGACAGTTGGGACATTTCAAGAAAGACTGCCCTGCTAAGAAGTCATGTAACAATGATTCACAACCGACGCCGCAGTCGACGGGTCGCATGAGAAACGACAGGAACGAGAGGCAGAGACGCAAGAGGAATAAAGTTACTTATCGACTTGGAAAAAGATCGTTGGATACTGACGTCGGGTTGTATGTAGCTGGTACCATTCAGTGGACTGCTGTCAATCTCCTAACTGATACGGGTGCTACCGTAACTATCCTGTCTAGAGACGTCTATAGGAGGATCAAACCGGAGAAAAAAACAAACCTGGTTCCTGGGAGAGGGAAAGTCAGTCTCGCAGACGGTAGGCCTATGTCGGTCGATAGGAAGGGACTTTTCGGAATAAGCCTACATGGTGTTCGTCGACGACATAAGATGCTGGTCGCTGACATCCCAACAGAGGGAATACTTGGATTAGATTTTCTCAAATTTAATTCGTGTCTACTCGATGTTAACAAGAGTAGCCTTTCCATCGGCAAGGAGAATTTACCTTGTACGTTTAAAGGACAAGGAGGATGCGCCAGAATAATTGTCGCAGAGACAGTGAACGTTCTAGCGATGCACGAAAATGATCGTTCCAGGAAAACTTGACAAGCTGTCGTCTTTAGCAGTGCTGGAAATTGGAGTGATAGAGCAGTATCAGAAGTTTGGAGAGCGCCACAACATCTTAGTCTCGAGAACGCTAGTCAGATCCGGGGAAGGGAATTTTCCCGTGCGGATACTGAATGCGACTGCAGATAACAAGGCGCTCTATGCTGGGACAAACATATCTGTATTAGAAGAAGTCGGAGAAGTCGTCGACTTAGCTAAAGTGTGCGACCGTTCGTTGTCTTCAGAATAAGGAGTCGCTGCCTCGAGTACCGACCCATTTAGAAGAACTGGCTCAGGTATCAAAAGAATCACTCTCTGAAGAACTGACAGACAAGGATTGGAGTGTTGCGACTGATATGCCAGTAGCTGTGATACAGACGTCTTGTGGTAGCGATGAATTCGCCGAGGCTCAGAAATCCTACCAGGATGTCGCAATTGTGATGAGCTGGGTGGAATGCAAGAAACGACCACCGTGGGAAGAAAGTTGCCAGATATGGCGTGCTGGTGAAAATCCTCTGGAGTCAGTGGGACCAGCTAGAGATCAAGAACGCCATACTCTGTCGCAGATGGGAGTCGCACGACGGTGGGGAAATTCACAGTCAAGCTATTGTTCCACGAGAAAAGAGAAATGATATTTTACGCATAGCGCACGACTCGCGAAGTGGAGGGTACCTTGGCATCAGAAAATCTCTACAGATCAGAAAAGAGTATTATTGGGTCGGACTACAGAAAGATGTGCGACTGTGGTGCCAGAGATGTGAGGCCTGTGCAAAACTACTTTACAAAATGGGCTGAGATATTCCCATTGCCTTGTCAGGAGACTACAGTTGTCGCAAAACTGATAGTGGAGGAAGTCGTCACACGTTTTGGTGTGCCGCGACAGGTTCACACGGATCAAGGACGACAGTTCGAGAGTGAGCTCTTTTGTGAAATGTGTCGACTCCTTGGAATCGAGAAAACTAGGACCAGTCCGTACCATGCGCAAGGCGACGGCATGATGGAAAGGATGAACCGAACGCAAGAGGGCTTGCTATCTGCGACCAAGTCGGCGACCGAGACTGCGTCAAGTCTGCGACCAGTCAGCGACCCTGCGACCCAGTCGGCGACTCATTATTATTATTATTATTGCAATAAATACTGGTTATAAACCAAACATTAATTAAGAGGCAGTTGTTTTAGAAAATGTTTATACAGGGTTGCAGATTATATCTTTGTTCAGTCAAATAACACGAAATCGTGTTTTAGGGTATACAATTGTCTAAGTGCTGTGTTGGAAGGAAGGTTTGAATAGATACCTTTAACTAACCCTGACAGAGGAGCAGAATATTTTTTTTTGGGGGGGGATTTAAAGAATATAGTCACTAGCCAAAAAACTTGTAAATACGAATTATCTGTTCATTGCTATGTTTGAGAACATAACTGTTCTATGTATAGATACGAGGCAGCTGGGACCTTGTAAAATATCGCTTTATTTTCCTAGTCCTCTTTAAAGATTCAACCCATGCCGTCACAGGTTGGTTCATATTTTCGACAGGAAATACGTACTAACCTTATACCTAACATAAATGTCCAAACATCTAAAAGAGATAGTGAAAGGTCAAAAGAAACTTAGACTATGGCCTTCGTTATGTCCTATTTTACATTGTTTTGAACAGGCCCAGCCATAGAATGTGCGGGGCCCCAGGCAGCATACAAGGACCAAAGCAGCAAACGATGAGCGCGGGACCCCAAGCAAAAAAATATTGCATTGCGGAGAAGCGCGGGGCCCAAGGCGGTTGCCTCGTTCGCCTTGCCCTAGGGCCGGGCCTGGTTTTGAATGACTGACACTTATCAAGGAAATGCAATTATATTAAGACAGTGTAGATAAATATGTAAAATTGGCCCAGTTTGATATTCAGTGTCTTCCTAGTCGCATGAATTCTTGGGGTCAGATCGGCGTAATTTAACCAGGTGCACCACACTGTGCAAACGCGTGAATTGCAGCGGCTGTTGTAAATTTCACAAGTATATGAGTCAGCAACCGTATTAACTGACATGTGAGAGCATCTGCTCTTCCTCTCAGGGAAATTAAATATGATTTCCTTTTGACGACGTATCGTCTACACCCATTGTAGTAGTTTCACCTTTGTTTCAAGCCAGATAGATAAAAAAAAAAAAAAAAAAATAGTTCATCGTTGGAATGGTCATTCGTAGTGAGTAGTCTACTACGTTGATGTTGTTACAAGCCATATGTTTCTAAAGAGCGTCCTGATGGTCAGGATATGATCATTCTTGCTGAAGGTACAAAAATTTTAAACAATAGCTGGAAACATGTATAATTTTCAGTAATGTTTATGTAAATGTCACATCAGACTTGGTAAGGATGTTTCTTTTGATGCTTTAGCCCATAAAAAAATCAAGAACATTAAGGACAATAGTAACATATTTAAATATGTGTATGTGAGCATGTGAGCCACGAAGAAGTGTTTGTTATGAAAAGAAGTTCGGAATTCGAAAAAAGCTATGGGGGATCAAATTATTATTTAATTGTTACAAGCTGGGGCACCAATCCCTTGTTTGCCATGCTGCAGATCTAAGTAGCAATACTGTACAGCAAATATGTTTCCTGGTGGTTTGAAGGAAACTCATTTGTTCCGCTGTTTTTCAAAATGAATAATCTATTTTGATAATAGCAATTACAGACCTGTCAACATTGTACCAGTCATATCCCACTGTTTGAGAAATCAACTGAGACCCACATAGCATGAGAACATTTTAATAACTACTTCAGTGAATTTCGTAAAGGTCATTGCTAGACAACTCTGTTACATTTATTTAAAGACTGGAAGAGTGCTGGTGACCAAAACAAATATGAATATATCGCTACAGCTTTAATGGATTATCTAAGGTTTCGACTTCATTCCTCGTCACTTTTGTCATTTGCACGTTGAGTTCATGGTATGCCACATGGTTCAGTAAGTCTGTTACTGAGTTAGATGTCAAATCGAAAGCAGCAAATTAAGATACAGGGTGCCTTGAGTAACTCATCTTCGCTAGCCAAGATTCTGATATGATAACCCTATCTACACCTTGGAGGATCGAACAGATTATTGGTGCTTTGTTCTAGCGACATCTATTGGGTATCGTGAGTTGCCTTCCTTAGTATGTAATGCCAACTAATCAATAGCGTGGTGCATTGTACATCGACGGAAAATGGTGGGGGCAGTTGACCTAAAAAGGATACTTTGGAAGTTTTACATGGAAAGTATGACTATGTACCAGAGGGAAGCCATTACAGGTGTATTTGAGTGAAAGATATTTGTGCAAGCACGGACTGGACAGGAAAATTGCTTATTTATCAGTCCATTTAAGTTTTGTGCTCCCCTTGTCTCGATCATGTAGGAACAGTGTTCAAATTTGAACAACTTAATTTTGATTGGATGCGGTGGCTTGCCGCCGCATCCAATGAAATTCACAGACCCGAAGTACAAAGATACCTGCTCGATACGCCAAGGTGAAGATGGTGTATCACATTGGAACCTTGGCTAGCGAAGATGTGAGTAACTGGACAGAAATTCAATAATGGGTTCCTCAAGGGTCAGTCCTGGCATTTTCAATATTTAATTATTTCATCAGTAATGTTTGCTAATATTTATTAAAGATAGGCTATTTATATATCTCTACTGTTTATATCACTTTGATATTCTGATTGACAGACATGAAACAGAGTCCAAGATTCTAACTGACTGGTTCACTGGGAACTCAATGCAAGCCAGCCTCAAACAGTTCTAATCACTGTGGGTACAAGTAGATTAAGTATGAAGCCTGTATTTAACATAGGCAGTATTGTCCAAAAACTGTGACTAAATTCTGATAATGCTAGGTAGTGACCTTGACTATTATCTGCAGTTCGATTCACATAAAAAGAATCTTTGCTGGAAAGCTTCAAAGCAATACATTATCTTGAAACGTATTAATCGGAAGTTAAGTCAACTCAACAAATAGACAATCTTTAATACATCTATCCTTTCTAGATTCCATCCTTTCCCTTAGCCTCGCGTTTCTGTAATCACAGGAACACTGCAAAACTTGAACAAATACAAGAGTGTGTTCTGAGATTTATGTAAGATGATTAAACAAGCAGTTATCATAAACCATTACTTAAGGCATAAACGCCAACCTTGAAGGTGCACGGACTTAATCCGTGGCTTTAAAGCCTTTTAAAATTCTGAATAATTGTTCTCCCAAATGCCTGGATGATTGGATATGTTTTAAACACAATAAATGCAATTTTAGATATTCAGATGTTTTAGGTTTCTCAAGAATTAAAACCTCAACATAAGGCAAAATTTCGTTTAGATTTGCAACTGCAATTCTATGGAATGAGTAATCTAATCGCTTTAGAAAAAATATTAATTCATTTAGATAATTATTTTGACCTGGAATGGTAAAGGCTGTAAAGGGTATATCTGCAAATCATGCCACTCCCACTCCAACTCTCTTGCCATAATGACAACAACTAATATCTGCGTCACCGTTTACTTTTAGTGCCATTGTCTTATGTACATCAAGTACCATTCAGCTCCTTTCTTTTTAAGGCTCAATCTGCCTCTTTATCGGCATGTTTTCAGTTCAAAATTGGTACTTTTTCTTTCAATTAAATATAAATTTTGAGTCTAGTCTATGATTTTAAGTTACGTAGACTGTTTCATTATATGTTTTTTTTGTCATATTCTTCAGGTTCTAATGTGTGCTTTTTGGTATCTAAATACTGAATGTATTTGCAATTACAGCCATTTAAAAGTTCTTTGCTTGCTGATCATATAAGCTATGCCTTATGTGTTTTGTGCCAGTTTCTCTATGCCGTATTGTTGTGTTAGTAAGTCTTGCAAATCATGCTTGACTGAATGTCTTCACTTTGTTTTTAATGTCATGTCGTCAGAAAGCTTATTAGAGATTATGTTGAATTCTTGGTTTAAATCATGGAGCTTGTAAATGAATCTTTTCTGATCTTATCTGAATCTAAAATAAAGGACATGATGCTTGTTCAGTAACGCAGTCGCGGACAGGTGGAAATGACATATACTTACAACCTTCCAAGAACGTATTGGCTTTGAACGCTTTCCACTAGCTGCAGTTACAACCAGAGCCCTCACACACATCAGCATCCATGATCCCCTCTGTTACATAAATGAAGGCTTTCCTTCAATTCAGGCAATAAGCTTCTCTGCCGCCAAGTATGATGGATCGCTGAATTTGAGTACAAGCTTTGATTTCGGGTAAATCATTGGAAATAAAATAGAGAAAAAAATGCAAAACAAGTCATAGGTATAGCTAGCCATAGAAAATCAATAGAAGGAGGAAAACGTGCTTCGAAAAGGGACATGTAAATTATAATAAATTAATAAAAATAAAAACAAAAGTTAAAAAAGACAAATTTATAAGAGACAGAGTGTTTACCTTTTGACTGTTATTTTCGTTTGTGTGCTTTTGAATTTTTAACGTAGCTTTAAAAATGTTTCAGTCAAATCGCTACGATGTCTGCAGTGTGGCAGTTTGTAGCGATGTCTGATCGCCTAGCGAAGCAGCTGTTAGTACCATTTTTATAAGTATTTGATATGACTCGGTCGGGGTTCTATCCCAGCGACCTCCCGCATCCGAGGCGGACGCTCTAGCCACTAGGCCACCGGAGCGGTCTTGACTGTTATGTTTATCTATATTTTTTTAACTTCTGGTACATGATTTTGTCTAATTTTTGTAATTTTTATTCATGGCTGTAAATTGTAGTGATTATCTTTAGTTAAAATTGTGTATGTGCATAATTTCTGTTTAACGATGTTAACGAGCATAAAATTGCATAGGATCTATAAATAGATTCTTACTTAATATAACTATTAGCAAAACTGCTTACGAGATTCTGTCTCTTTCCATTGGATGGGTCGATCAGGTGGTATCTTATAACAACTAAATTAATTCCTATTGGATCAATAAGGTTACACGAATAAGTATTTTGAAATATTAAATTGAATAGCAAGTTCTGTCACGTGGGGTATATTGCGACAGTAGTCGTAATAGATTATTAAAGGTGTATATAAGAAGAAAACTGAGAAATTTGATTCATTCCTCTTTTGGAGTCATTCTTATTTCTTGTGCTCCTGTTGTATTTAGATATTATTTGAGAGGAAAAACAATCGTTTGGACTGTTCAGAGGATATAGAAAGTGCTCCTTTTTAGGACTATAATATTATTTTTAAACTGTTATGAATGATTCAAAGGAGTTCTGGACAACGCCATTATGACAATGTCACGATTCTTTGTCGGACAAGTACATTTCCAGTTCTAAAGTTTATACGGAACTTTTCACTCCTTTGGAAATGGATATAACTCTTTCAGGATTATTTTTGGATTCACTTCATAGTACTGTAGGTTCATCTCACATTTTCATTCATAACTTTGACAATTAAATTGTTTGTTAAGTTTTACAAAACTTGCTGGTTTTCCTTGCTGTTAACTAGTGTATGACCATAAAGTCGAAACAAAACAAACATGTGGATGCAGACCTCATTAGTCCATGGTAAACAAAAATACTTTCATCCAGTTACATCTATTACAAGCACCAAAACATCAGGTGGAGCAGTGTTCATTTCCGTAAAAGAAAAAGTTAAATAATTTAAATCATATATATATGCATGTAATTCATTTTGGTCCTACACAGGAGATTCAAAATAATTACCTTAAGTTAGTGGGTAAGATGTCTGTGTCATCTTTTCAATATTTGCCATTAGAGATGAGAAATTAGAAATTAGTAAAACAGTTATGGTTGAATTGCTTGAATTTAATACATAATCTACTCATTATACCATACAAGCACTGAAAATGGTACAGTAGTTTTTATTTCTTTGAATACCTAGTATGATGTAAGGAAGATAACTCAGTAATTATTATCATTCCTTTTCTCTGTTGCTCGTTCATTGAAAAGGGAAATAATTTGTATGCAATTAAAATGGAAGAGTCATTGATAAAGCGAAGACCTAAATTTCTAACTTCAGTGTATAGAAGACAGTATGCGAGTAGTGAAGGATGTCACATACCTGATGGTTCACATCAACGAGAATACCGCTAGTTGGAGAGAGTTTTGCGAGAACAAGTCGAAATGACCCATGTTGGTTTTGAATTTGTGCGATGGAACACAGAATTTAAAGAGGGAATGGCCTTTTTGTGACCGATGTGATTACTTCTAAGAAATGTTTATCCTATACCAGGAGATTTCAGATGCAACATTTGTACGCGGAAGTCTACATAATATTAACAACACGCTTACACTAGTGTCACATGACTAATGCCTGGTGGGACTGGATCTAGTGAACACGCTAGAATAAGTTTCGTGAATGAGATTTATTTTAGTTGTAAGAACATGGCATTGCAGTAAATAAAAAACTATTGATCCCGTAAATGAACCAATATGATCAACATAAGGAACCAAATATGATTGTATGGAATTATAAATGAGTATAGATGAAAAAAATTATAAACAAGTACGATTGCTGTATCGTTCATCAACAAGTATGATCTGTGTATAATTGATTTGAACCCGGTGACAATGAAATTATTTTTGCACATAAAGTGACACTGAAATAGATTGATTCAAAAGGGGAACGTATGTTGTTATTTATCTGGCAGCTTTCAGTCGACATTCGCTACATGGTTCTGATTCCACAGCTCCTGTTCAATTGCTATGGAACGACTTCGCATTTTCCACTTCTCCCAGCCTGCCGAAGAACTTCCTTATTATGCAGATGGGCTGGTCAAGAGCCTTTCTATCTTATTAAAAGCAGACACCCACTGTTATATGTGAAGATCGGACAGCAACCGCTTAGGGGCCATATTCTGGTAACCTATGTTATTACCATAATCGCTAATTTTATCAATCATTCAGATGACGTCCTATATCTTCGCGTTTGGAGACTTAGCAGCGTAGAAGAAGGGCATGAATATGTACCGAACGATTTGATTCACTTTCAGATTTTTGAAGGCTGCATTTCCACTGGCTAATTCAAAGGCCATCAGAACATGACCCTCAAGCGCTCGTCGTCTGATCTTCAAATAGGACAGCGGAGATCTGATTTTAATCCGATTGAGAGTCTTTGGTCCCTCGCACTAAAATAAACCTAACCTGTCCATGAATCCAACGTCGCCATTGACTGCAGCATATGGGTTACACAAAAGCCGGAGTTCGGTGGCTCCATATGAGCAGTACCAAATGTGAAGGCTAATTATGTAAAGTTGGCATCTTGTGACAATCGTCTTTATTGTGAATATACAGAGATTACTTTTGCTATAAGTACCCTGGCTATGGCCAATTCGATCGCCTCAGAACTCGAGTTAATCGGTTTTCTTGCTGTCTGCACTTTGTACGTGTAGTAGTGGGTAAATCGAACTAAGTATGTTGAAATAGCAAAGACTGAAACTATACCTTTCGGATCACGATGTATGCGCAATGAAACCTGTGTACATTTTGCTTCATATATTACGAAAATATATTCTTGTACACATAACTTCGTGACTATACCCCATGCCCAACCCCTCAAAAAAGTTGAAACACGTTTAGAAAACCACGGAATCTCAATCCCGAAAAATACAAATTAAACTAGTTATTTACATCAGCATATAGCAATTTGAAATAGTTTAATGATAAATGATCTATGTAGAAAAAGTGGTTCCTTATGCAGGAGAGATAAAATGACAAAAACAACATGAGATGGCGAGGATAATGCACGAAAGTTCCCTATCAACGGTGAATGCAGATGGTGTTTAAAAAGAGAAATTAGACAATAGCAGATAGTTTAGTGCGATTGATAATTCATAAGGTGGTTAAAAATACTCGACGAAATAGGTTGCACACAAGCTATATTGTTGTTTTAGGCCAGACCATAATACGAGCCATTTGTAATTCCAGTAGGTTAAATAAATTAAAAAAGAGACCTTATACTACACAGTGCTATATTAAACAAGAAATTCCGTGTAGGAGTTCATATAATATATTACACTACAAAAATTTTATATCAAACATGAAAATCGGAGCATGCAGTTTTAAATTATGCCCGTTGCAAAAGACCAAGGCATAGACCTTCTATCACCGAAGCGTCAGAGATTTTGTTCTGTTTTGCAATAACATGTGAATCGCAAGCCGGCACCACTCATGGGTATAATGCACCGTACGCCAATCCTCATAACTATTAAACTATTTTTGTTCTGTGTTGATATATTTTCAGCGATTAAAATAGAGACCATAACCTAAACAATGATATACTAGACAAGAAATTCGCCCTAGTTTTCAGAACGATGTGAACGCAAGCTGTAATTATTTTTCTGTGTTGAATAATTGATTAATCATGTTTTTGATAGCACTGTTAAGTTTATATTATTTTTTCACCAATTGTCACATGCCCCCTACGGAATTATTACTAACCCAGCACAAGGAGGGACACTTAAAAAGGTTAAATAGTTCCGGGCCCCCAGTCAGCAAAGCCGACGGTCTAGGTGTATAAAATATATAAATAATAAGGTGAAAGGTATAACAATTTAATAAACTATATCTCGGTATTCAACAATTACAGGATATATTTTCACTGCAATTGCTTCCAATCTATACAAGACCTATTCAAATTGCAAATTATTTCATCACGCGAAATTAAAGGTGAGAGCATTTCCTTCCCGTGTCCCTTCTATGTTACCCATCTGTAACTTTTGCTTGTATTCCTTCGTCGGTACTTCCGATACCCTTGTTTCCGTCTCCCGGCCTCCTGCGCCTTCGCACAACTGCTAATTCCACTTGCTCTCCTCGTCTCCTTCTCTCTAATCTTCGAGTGGCGTCCTATCCCACCTGGAAACTTTCCTCAGAAGCCTTTGTTCCAAATCTCGTCCGAAGTTCTTAGAACTCTCTTCCAGCCCTTTTAACGAGCGCACAACTTCGGCACTCGGAGCGCAGTCTAGAGTATCCAACTTCCCTATGATCTGCTTTCGCCAATGTCCAGACATGCACTGATCCGTTCACAATGAATGTAACAGAATAATGTCTGGCTGCGTAAGAAACCCGCCACAAATTTGACTATCTTAGTTCTGATTGGATACAGGTCGTCTCTTTGAAAACTCTCCGGGGTAGTATCACTGATGTGTTATAATGTCGGGTTTCCGGTCTCGAAGCCTAAGCCGACCAGTGACATCACAGCTGATTGCAAAACAAACAGAGTTTCTCACCATCGTGGCAAGGTTCCTCAAAGGAAGTAACCACGAATTTGACTGTAACGCAATGGCTAATTCACGTACAGGTAGTTTCTTTGTTTCAGAATCGGTCTAAAGTCGTAATATTACATAACAGGTATTGACATTACCCAAGTACTTTGAATTACAAATTCTATCGTAAGACATTTTTAAACATGAGGCAGGAATTGTTAGCAAATCTCTCCCACAACGTGACACCAATTAATATAGACATTTAACGCTACGCGAAGGTGTATTAAATATTAAACACTATGCAGGCATTCGCACGTTACGACTGTCCGAGTGCAGCAGATTATCATTATCATGATAACATGTGCTTGGATTTTTGCTTATTAATCTTGAAGATCTTAATGGATCGCCATGATCGAAGCATCATTGTAAAGGTAATTAAATTCTGCATCTCCTGCATCTCCTGGTACCAAATAAATGCTGAAATACATTAAGCCGATAATGTTAGGATGTACTGAATGGTCGACTTTAAACCGCAGATTGGGCTGTGACAGCTTGACTAATATTTTATGTTCGTAATTTGCACATAATCTGAATTGTGAAATCTTAATATGTGGAAATAGCCCCACCAACCTTTATTTATTGATGAATACTAATCTGTTGATGTTATATGAATAGAGGATCTCAAATGGGTAATGATTTAATATTGATTTTATGCAACGAGTTGAATAATACCCAGCTGGACATTATTCAACAAGTTTCATAAATTTAATATTAAACCATTACCCATTTAAGATTATTTTTATCACATAGTTTTTATTTCAGTGGAAATTATTTAGATAGAAAGAAGAATGAATAATTTCGTCCATTCTGACAGACGGTGTACCTTTGATTTGATGTGCATAAAATATAGTCCTAAATAAAGTTGAACTAGTAAAAGTAGCTTGTACTTTTTTACAAACTATAAATCAAAGAACAAGCTTCCATCCAAATAAACAGAACACTTTATAACGACAAAATCATTTTTTAAAATAGAATGATCAATGCGATGTGATGTCACTTTGTTTGATACGGTACACAGTAGGCCTAGAGTACATGTTTACCCTAAAATGTCACCTTCACAACAAAACATTACATTGTTGCGATTTTCATGTGAAATAAGATAACTGGATGGAGAAATTCCCATATTTACTGTAATGTATTTGTGACCGGATATTTGCAGTATTTAATTAGAACAATAGACTGTACAGAAGACGTAAACACATTTCTTTTTTAGTCGGATTAGAATAACATATTTACCGCGTAAATAGTATGTGGATGGATAGTTCTGTCAGTTGGGACACCGGTTTATGTCCACATTCTTTTGTGAACAGTTTATTTACATCTGTAAGTTAACATTTAAACCACGCTTGTTTATAGGGTGGATTCTATTTGTATGTTACATATATACCGCCCCCTCCCTCAACCCGCTACCCGTTATTAAATGAGCAATACACTTAGTTTTACTTCTTGTTGTTGTTCTTGTCTTGTAGTTTTACGCCATTGCTCTTATGATGATATTGTTAAACATGACATAACCACAGCAGTCTGACGTTTGATCAATAATACTTTATGAAATATCTGACAACACGAAATCTGCTTATCGGTACTATTAATTAACACAAGGAGTGCAAGCGTGACCCCAACCATCCGCTTGATTCGACTTTTGTCACGCGTCTTTTATCGCTTCAAAATAGCCAAAAGACTGAAAAGCTACACATATCCATTCAAAATACAGTAACGTACGAACGCATAACTCTTGGACGACCATCGCATAAATCTAATCTGGCGTATTAACCTTTATTTTCACTATTACGGTCACAAAGTCTTTCTCCAGGACACCATCAGGCGAAAGTAGCCGATTTCAGCAGATTCTACCCTGCAGTAAATAAGCGTTAGGGTTTAATACTCGTACCGTTCACGGAGCAGAGATTGTGTTATCTATTAATACTATCGAATTCAGCATACGTCTCGGCTTTAATAGTGAAAGTGTGATGACGTCATCAGCCGTCATTTCTACTATCCTAACTTTAACTAGGTATTTTTATTCAGGGAATTTATATAAAATTATCGTATGTCACAATCTGAAATAAAAAGCAAGTTATACATTTATTTTGTGAACTTACTTTCAAAGTGTTATTCATCCCATGGCAGAATCGGCTGCTTCCGCCTGATGGTGTCCTGTAGAAAGACTTTGTGACCGTAATGGTGAAAATATAATCGGCAACATCTAGATACCAACTGTACGTTTGGTCATAAGATATGTGTGTTGTTTAGAAACTTCATTGTATGCTATTGTCTCTAATGTACAAAAATTGGGTCATTTATTCTTGTTTCCATTCCTCTGTAAAGTTACAATGACTTTGCACCACTGACATATAGACTGAGCTTAAGGCTTCGACCTTGTGTCATTCGCTAAAAACCAAACAAGCGACAATTTTCAGTCCTTTTCGTTGCTCTTTAGAAACGTCTTTTTTGCTGGTGGCGTTAGTGGTGGTGGTTGTGTATGCATGTGTAAAAGAGAGGTAAGGAATTAATTTTATAACATTTGTTTCAAGCATATACATTCTACTCCTGCGTGACGATTCACACTACTAATTCACTGATTCTTTAGCAAGAGTTTTCTTGCAGTAGCACCTTTGTTATCAATAAGTGATAAATGATAAAGGAGCATGCGAAAACCTACACCTCATAATATTTTCTTCATTTGCTATGTGTCCATATTTTAAAACAAAAAAAACCCAACAAAACATTCTATGACATGGGCTGAATATAATCTTCTACTATGCAGGAAGAAAGAGGTTAGAGACAAAAATTGTATACCAAACTGTGCTCAGGGCTCATAAATTTTAAT
Organism: Megalonaias nervosa; assembly: GCA_016617855.1. NCBI lineage: Eukaryota > Metazoa > Mollusca > Bivalvia > Unionida > Unionidae > Megalonaias > Megalonaias nervosa. Next base: position 9,431 of record JAECUM010026787.1, on the reverse strand, counting down.
AAAGATATAATGTCTACTGTAATTTTCTTTTTGTTGCTAAGGTGATATCTGCTTTCTTCTTTTAGCATTTCGTACTCCACCCCTACTCTTACCCAAGTCCCGTGCTTCAGGTTTATTTGCAAAGTATTTTACTGTGTGAAAGTGGATCTCTATTTCTCACAGCGATGTAAATTGCGCGAAGTCTGAAGTCTTACCAAGTTCGGAGATCTACGCTTTCCAAAAACTCTTTGGTGCCTCGTATCATCACAAAGGGTCCTTACACAACCATTATGGTGCCCCGTAAGATCGCGCAGGGTTCTTTCACAACCATTATGGTGCCTCGTAGCATCATAAAGGGTTTTTACACAACCATTACAGAGTCTCGTAGCATCACGTATGGTTCTTATACAAACCTTATGGGTGCTGCTACGCAATATTGTTTTAGGGATCATAAAGCAGAATATTAACATTAATATAGCTGATGAACAATCTAGTAAAACACATTTGCTCAGGCAGTAGAGTTCCTTCACATAGCATTACTTTGTAAAAACGAGAACTTTCCTCAATTAAAATGTGTGAAAGAGGATAAAAAGAGTTCATATCTGATGTTTATATGTACACCTAATTGTATATGGGATTGAGCTATCTATTGTACTTCGGCCTTGGGTTATCGATGTCTCAGGCTCCCATATGAATAACAGATGAAACAAGACATGCTCGACGTTTTTTCATATATGCAATAGGTGCAGAGGACAAAGAGAAAAAGAGCTTATGATCACGAGAAACTTTTCATGCTCCTCCAGCAAGAGAGTCGCTGTGGTTCAATTGTTGCATCATTGGGCTTCAGCCCAGAAGGGCGTGGGTTTGCTTTCCACCAAATGATCAGCTCAGATCGACTATTGTTGTTGTCCCTCGGCAATATTCGTTGCTTAACTGGTCCCATCACGATATAACCTTAAAAGTGCTGCATGTTGTAGTTTTCGATGTATACACCCAACCAAATTTGTATACAAAAAATGAGATGCATCAATACTATTTCTGCTCGTTATTAGGACAGATGTTTACTGTCAGTGTGCAAATGCTACACGGTTCTCTGCCAAGTATTTACTGACGAACAATAATAAATTGTTGTATCAGGTTTGTGCACCAAATGACTGAATTAGGTTGTACACGGATTTTCTAATGCATTTCTAAACATCAATTTAAAACATATATTTCGAAGCATCATACTTGATCACCGACTATCTAGTTTGAAGGTTTTTAAAGTTTTATTCAGTCCCAACAAAAGGACAGTACTTTATCACCAGTTACTCCCACCCACCTGAACTGTTCTGAATTAAATCCACCTTTAGCCCATGTTTTTCATGTACTGTGTTCAACAAATTCCAGAACAATTATATTTTAATAAAGCACACTTATCGGCTGTGAAACACTTATGACATAAGCCGTTTGTTTGTGATTGAATATCACATTATTCTGAAAAGAATTCTATATATGACCATTAGATCATAATGTTTTGTATTCAATTCAGTCTCGCTCAACAGCCATGATATGCTACCCCCTTCATCGGGAATACATCTGCACCATCCCTTTGGTCTACATTTCACGTGCCATATGCTTGTCTATATTTGGTTTTCCTAATTTGTGATTATTTAAAGCTTCCATTTTTTAGTTTAATTTTGCAGATGCTTTCTCCGTTGGGGTATGAAATAAAATATTTAAACCTTCATCTTGAAATCAACATGACAATAATTTCATGCAAATTCTTTTAAAAAAAGCACTGCTTGAACTGTTCATTCTATATTAGTAAGAAACCTCAAAAAATGAAACGATACAAGATTAGATTTAAATTTTCACATTTCGTTTTATCCAATAAATGTATTTGATTAATGTGAATACACTGAAATTTCGAAAACGTCCGCATATCGGAGTTTTGTTTATATTAGATTAGTGTCAATTTCGTTTTAGGAAAGGTCAAGGTTGACAAATACCAGTACCTGTTGTAATTATATGTATAAGTAAGACAGGGGACCAGTCTTTATCAGCCAGTACACGCCATAAACGCAACAATCACAACAAATAAGACAAAATTGTATTATTGACAAAACAACCATACATACAATGAACACTCAAGATAAAAATCATTAGACACTAGCAAAACATGTCTAGGTATTGCATATATTGAGATTTCAACAGCCGTGACTCATCTCTGTTCGTATCGGTCACACATGCTAAAAGTTCAAGACAAAGCCATTAGAGCCCAGAACAAAGCATGGCGGGATAATGTGCGCACTGTGATTCCTAACGTCATAACTCAGCTTCTGTTTGTATCTAACTTTTTCCACTCTTAACCTGGATCTCGAAACCGTCACGTACCTTATGCAGACTCATCACCGAAGATCCAATGATTAAACAGGCATGTCCCGTTTGGAATTACATCCGGGGGTATGGGTGGGTGAGGGTAAGGGGGTATCTGCAATTTGGTCTGCAGAATAGGTTTCATATTTTAACAAATATTTATTATAAATGAAACCTTTCAAACTGCAAACGCCACAAACGGAACACTTTCTTCCAACATGAACGTTTAACTCTTATTGGCTACCAAATCACTTGATTATTTCTAACAATGAACATTGGCTGTACAATCTTGATTAAAATCAGATCTCCATATTCCCAAGTTGAGAGCCCACTGACACCAATAAGAATAATGTTTTGTTGACCGTGTGGTTCACCAGTCAAATCCCAACTTTCAAAATTCAGAATGTGACCCACATCATTCGAAACATAACTCGTTCAAACACGAATATAAAACGCTTTATAGGATACACTTCTAAAGTGGATTGGGAATTCTGAATATCACCAAACCATGAATTTTGTCGGTGTCTGTCACTCTATTCCACGTCAACCTTGATCAGCAGACTTTCAAACTGAATATATATCTCATTCAATTGATACGGTCCGCAACTCGAGTCACTGATAAGTCGAAGAGGTTAATCAATCACATTTATTCTTCGCACCTGAATTTGTAGTCGAGCCATTCATCCCAACATATTCAGTTCGCAACAACTATCTAATCTATGCCATACAAGTTATGGAAACCATTGATAAAGGTTTATACGATATAAAGTGCCAAAGCTATAATCATTTTCCGTAAAAAAGATATCTGTTTGACCAACTTGACATGTTCTCTAAATATCTGTCAACTTACTGTTATAAATCTAGACTTTGATGTACAACGTTGGACTTCACGTCCTTTCACTGTCCTAGATCGGCGTGCTCCAATTAAAGGCAAAGGGTCAAGAGAATGACGCTACCTGACTGGTACAATTCTGAAATGAAGGAAGCCATGAAGCGATTTGGCTTCTTTCACAACATCACGATAAACAAGAAACGCAGAAATTAATAAAAAATAAATTAATCACTTAAGGTAAACAAAATATTAATTGAGGATAAAAGTGAATGCAGAAAAATGTGGAAACATTTCGTAACTTTAATTCAAGTTCTAAAGTTTATGATTTCGCTTCATAATTATAAACCGGTGGTCATGCAAGTACAGAGCTATTAGATATTTCAAACAACTTAAATACCCTTTCCACATTATTAACATCAATACTTACAGAACGTTCTTCTACATGCAAGTTTTTATTTTACACCTTTAAGGCCACGAAATGTCTAGATGATAACACCATTCCAGATCCCTACATATATGTTCAAAATGTTATTGATAATTTAGAAAATTTTAATGGTAACAAGGGAACAGGACTAGAAGATATTTTACCAACATACTTAAAAAATTATTAGCTCACGTTCCTGCCCAGAGAGAGAGAGAGAGAGAGAGAGAGAGAGAGAGAGAGAGAAGGGGGGGAGGTCTTTAGGTAAAATCGGATACGAACAGCTATCATTTCGCGTGCGCTTGATATTTACTACCAATTATCAGATCAATTATAACACGATTTTATACAGCATAGACAGTTTAAATATTATAAATTCCGGAGAACACCTATTAGCTTACATTTAGAGATTTTCTGTTATGCAATGAATGATGCAAGGGATATAACCTAATGTGGCATGTACCATAGAAGCTGCTGCACCTGTGGACCCTATTTTTCCAATGATTAAACAGCATGTGAAAGGCTCGTTTTTTACGTAATAGCCAGCACCGATAGCAGTATAAATAAATAAAATATTTTCTCAACTGCCATTCGAACAAACAATTTAACTGTTGGGTTTATCAAACTTACCAAAATATTTCAAAGCTATCTTAAAGCAACCCTTTATAATATTCAGGAGAGCACACGGACAACTGTCTGCACACTATGGTGGTCATGTAATTCCAACCACTATGGCCGCTGACGTTAAGGTAGGTAACTTCATCTTTTCTTTTGTTTTTGTTTGTCATAAAATTTTATTTAATAAGTTATATTTACATAATAAAAGGTGCACAAGCATCTCATGAAACACACAGGTGTTCAAACGATGAACAAAACAGAAACATTAAAGAATATTAAACAAGTAAGTAAGTATGAAATAATAGAAAAATGTCAAATGTATTCAACCGGTGAATAGAAACATAACAGAATGATAAACTGAAATACTAGATGTTAAAACGTATTCGAGCGGTGCACAAGTCAGTCTGTAATAATAAACCTAAAACAACAGGTAGAACAAGGTATAGTAAGGATTATATATCTCCGTGAATATGAAAGGAGATTTAACGATATAAAAATGGAATAGAACCTCATTAAAATTCATAATATGACAGTAAAGGAAGAAAATAATATCTAAAGCATGCTGCAAAGGTAAAAATAAAACAGGTACGATATACTGGATTTGGTATTTATCGTTACTAGGAGATATCAATTACAACGTCGAAAATTTTATCGGGAGCAGATCAATCCAGATATAAAACATTTATCAATGAATGAACCAGAGTGAGTCTGGAAAAGTTAGTCCTGATTCTACACTTAAGTCTTGATAGAAAGAAGGACAACAGTTCATTACTGGTTACTGCTTCTTTACGATGGTATGCTCGAATACTTTTAATCCATATGACATAATTATATTCAGCTCATAAAAAGAGACATTGGTACTCGAAATCGATTTACGGGAAGGAACCCTCCTTCGGAAAATGATCGAACTGAAGAAAAGCGTAGAATGTATTGCAAGAGTTTCCGGATAGTTTTTTCAATCATTTAATGACTAAATGTTGTGGTGGATGGACTAATTTACATTCAAAAAATAGATGATCAACGGCTTCTATAACGTCACAAAAGTGCATCATTTCGATTCGAAAATTTTTGTCAAACACTTATTGTAATTTAAAGGTTGGATATCATGGATGGTTTTAAACACACATATCTGGTCATGGGATCTCAAAATTATGTAATTTTTTTCCAAACATAGGGAAAGTATAACTCATATAATTTTTGACTTGGGTATTAAAATCAAATTTTGTAATTGTCGACGATAAAAGATCTTAGTGGTGACTTAACCGAAAATGAAGGCAGGATTACTTTCTCGAAAGGAATTAAATATTGCTATGTATTTATTTATTTTTTTTTTAAAATGAGGTACATATGATGAATGCGTATGTTTGTTAAGGCCTAAAACAGGGTTGAAATATTTTAAAAAGAACATAAAAAGTCCTTGTATTAGTGGTCGTTTCTGAAATACCGATAGTTGCAGACTCATGCCTTCCCTTGTGTTATATTGTGAAAGGTTGGACTTACCCGGCCTTAATTATTCACGGAAGCTCTTGTCTTTGTAACGAGCCCATGTGGGCATTCCAGCTTACCGGTACAGTCATCTACCGGGATTTACGGTATAAAGCTAACTGGCTTTCCTTCAACTGTCGCCAACTCGTTTCCAGCGATTTGCTTTTGTGTTGTTTAGTGCTTTGTCCAATACATTTGGAGTATGCGCATTTGTTTATAGCGCTCCGTTTTAAGGATTTAAATGTTTGTGATTACTTGTTTGATTATGAGAAGTCGGTCCTGGGGAGATATTCCTCAGACCGAAATAATTAGCCAGTTACTAGGAGCAAACATCATGGAGTGAAGTGTTAGTGAGTTTCCATGATGCCATGGTTTACTTTTGATGAATTCAGGTCAGAGCCGCATGAGTGTCCCTATCGTTCAATAGTCCCTATTAAAATCTAGTTGTGTACATTGGTTGTATGACTCCAGGTGCATTATTTATGATTGGAGACTGGTAAATTACACAATGGAATAAACGAGAAGGGACTGTTCCGTCATCGGCAGGTACCGTTTATTATTGCTATGGTGGCAAATGTGATGCAAAGTTACTGGCGAAATGTGGTTTAAAACCATGATTTGACTGGTCTAAGGTGGCGTAGTAAAAATAGTTCCCAGTGTTAAGGGACTTGTATAGTTTTACGGCGTGAAATGCTGGCTGTACGTTAATTAAAGTTAATGAAAAGAAAGCATACAGTTGTGCAGTTGATAGACAATTGTGAAGTTGTGAGAAATATTGTCCTGTATTAATAGGTTTGGTCGGCATGACGTCAGAAGCTTAGCGACCTACTTTCCGCCATATTGAGAAGGTGAAAACATTCACTTCGTAACAGTACGGTGGCGTTAGTTATGTTCTATATTGCAAACCGTTTTAGTTTACCTAATTTTGTTTATTATTTCTGTTTTCTGTTCAGAAGTGCTGCATAGCCTTCTGTACAAGCAGGATATAAAACCACGAATGTGTGTCTATCGAATATTGTTATAGACGTAATATATTTTAGGTTGAAAAGGGTGGCAGTGGTGTGTACAAGTCACGTACATGTGTACACGACAATATACGCCAATTAGTGTCAAGGCAGTTTGAAGGCTGTGTTTGTTATATAGTTTGTATATTGTACACTTTTCATTTATAAAATGACCAATATAAATGCAAGGATCATAAGATCAGTTGGCCATTCTTGCAATGTTCTACGGTTACAAAGAGATGCTGGATAGCGATGCTGATGCACGATATTTACAGAAACTTAAAGTTGTGGAAATGAATGATTATCCTTATAAGTTTCCAGCAGAATTTGGGTAAATAACCCAACAAAATGGCCTGAAGTGACATGGCCTGATGTTTGCAAATATATTACAGATACAACTGGTAAATTGTTGTTTTTTTTTTGTAAAAAAATATTTATAGAATAGACACGTTGGACTTTCCAGTTTACAACGGTAGTTGTAAAGAAGTCTTTAGAATTAGAGGAAACGTATTACTTCTAGCGGAATCGCGCCAGGGTTTGACAGCACTCGGTCAAGTGATTGTTACAATATATAAAACTTCCCTTTAAGAACCAGTGGGATATTAGTAGTATTGTAAATGGTGGCTATGAACGTATCAATAACTTTTTAAAATATAACAGGAGATAGTCAAACAATGATTATGTTGGCGTGAGCCGAGAGAGTAGCAATTGATTTGGTCTGCATAACTTTGTCATTAATAACTCTTTACAAATGTACGGCGTGCTTAGAATGCCGCCTTTCACTGTTCTAATTATTAATGTTGGAATATAGGATTCCTGTTGACACAAATTAAAGGCAGATGATAATAATACAATAAGACCACTCAAACCGAGTTGCTTTCCTTGCTTGCACGCATGATTTATTTCCGGCTAATTGCATACAATAGTTGCCTTCTTTTGTTAAGATTTTATTATTATTCCCCAAAAAAAGCAAATTTTGACAACATATTTGGCTTAGTTGGTATATATATATATATATATATATATATATATATATATATATATATATATATATATATATATATATATAAAGTTCAACTGGGATTTTTAGGTACGTCCAAAATTTCTCGTGTCAACACAACCACGTGGATGCAGGAAGTTGGGGACTTCGATGTCCTCTGATGCCGACCGGATTCCTGGCATTCGAGCTGATGTCCAACTGGAATTCTGAGGTATGCCCAGCGGATGTACGGATTTTGGTCGATCGCCTCTGAAGCCGATCACCTGATGCCGATAATGTCTTTCGAGAAGAAGTCAAACTGGGATTTTGAGGTACGGCCAAAATTTCTCATGTTAACACAGCTACGCGGACGCATGACGTTTGGGACTTCGATCTTCTCTGAAGTCGATCAGTTGAGGATATTTCTTAGCAAGGGTTTTGCGCATATTCACTGCCATACTGGTATGCTTGAATGAAAGCAATGATAGAGTATAATAATGGAACTGACCTTTATCTTAAGGAAAATATGTGAGATGACAGCAGATGAAACACGTCAGTAAAATGGTATTTTATTATGCAGTTGGTGACTCTGAGCTGGATACACTTCTCGGCATTTGTCCTGAAGACATAGCTAGAACATAATTCAGAAAGCATCAAGCATATTTAACCTAGCCTTGTCCTTGGGGAATATTATTTGAGCAAGTGATCATAAATTATACTGAGATTTCTACAGGTGAAAACGCTATAGGCAATAATGTTTGCATCAGAACTATCGGCGGATTTGGGTACAGTCCAGATGGTTACATAGTAGACAGCAATAGAATTTTGCTTTTGCAATTTAAGTGAGTGTCCCTTTCTCAGCCTCTAAGTGTACGTCCAAGATCAGGCAGAGCAGAACATGGACACAGAATAAAGAATATAATAAAAGACAACAGAGAAAAACAATATGCTGCGTCTACAAAAGAAAAAGCATACAAGCAGCCAGGTATTGGGGAACAAGATTTTTTTTTCTTATCCTGCTGCAACAAAGTAGGTTAGAAGGTCTGCTAGTGATCAAGGAATTCTCAGCGCGAAACAAAGAAGCAAATATTTCCTGCTCGTCAGAATCGGCATTGGTTGTGCGCATTGGCGGTGCTGTCTTATGTTTTCCCACTTCGCCGATTTGCCTGCCTTGATATCGCCTCTAGGTTTTTGATTTCTGTTTTCTAACTTATTGCCGTTTATTTTTCTCTTAATATCATACTATGCCAGAATAAATATATGCGTACTCAATACCTTCTGGCATCTTTCTATGCAAGACACTGCTATCAGAATGTAACCGTTTGTGTTAGAATTCTTGGTAAGAATTTTGTAACTCAAGATATGTCTAACATCTCCGCTCTCATTTATTTCATACTGAGCCCGCCGTATGTTTTTTTTAGAGAGTTCCTTTTTCTGATACAAAGTTACGCAGACCATCCCCTAGCTGAGATCATGGCAACACTCTCTGCTAATCATAATAAATAAATAAATAAATAAATAAATAAATAGGAAAAGAATTTTACAAAAACTATTGAAAATAGAAAGTATATAAGTAAAAACTATTTAATGTCATCTCATAGATAAAAGCATTTGACAAAATTTAGCACACACTTATTTTCCCGGCATTTTCTGTACATTTGGTTTACACACACACACACACACACACACACACACACACACATACACACACACACACACACATATATATATATATATATATATATATATATATAT
>JAECUM010026786.1:0-44291 GCA_016617855.1 Megalonaias nervosa | reverse complement strand
AGAAGTACAGACTTTGCTTAGGCATTTCCATGCAAACCATTGCCTGTATGGACAGACAGAAGTACAGACTTTGCTTAGGCATTTCCATGCAAACCATTGCCTGTATGGACAGACAGAAGTACAGACTTTGCTTAGGCATTTCCATGCAAACCATTCCTGTATGGACAGACAGAAGTACAGACTTTGCTTAGGCATTTCCATGCAAACCATTGCCTGTATGGACAGACAGATGTACAGACTTTGCTTAGGCATTTCCATGCAAACCATTGCCTATATTGACAGACAGAGGTACAGACTTTGCTTAGGCATTTCCATGCAGAACAGCATGCAGATTTCAACTTCATTTATTTACATACATATTTTACATACCTTTTACATACATACATACAGTTATCCTGTCTTAATGAACCTTTTATGGTTCAGAGATTTTTAAAGGGTGGTCTTCAAGGTGGAGATTGAAGTAAAATGCTTTTTTCAGAGACACATCATGGTAGCTGGCCTGGTCTAGGCAGGATCAGAACTTGCATCTATCTGGTTACAAGTTTGGCATGCTACCCACCAACAGCAGGACTCAGAGAAAACCACTAATCTTTGAAGCACAGTTACACATTATTTTGATAATCATTTCTGACATCATTCTTTGATGACACATGATGAGGATGGACGGTGTCACGTCACTGATGACACATTCAGTGATGATGGATGATGTTATCTTGCTGATGACATGTGATGATGATGGATGATGTCACCTTGCAGATGAGACAATCAATGATAATGAATGATATCACCTTGCTGATGACACATACAGTGATGATGGATGATGTCACCTTGCCAATGACAATTGATGTCACACATCTAATGATATTAGTGATGATGAAAATCTGCCTATGAGAGTTATTATAATGATGATGTGTGATGTTAGAGCTGATCACCAGTTTAAAAGTCCAATTTCTTCTGTATTAAACAATTGCTCTTCTATTATTTTGCCTCTGAAAGTTTTAAATGAGAAACAACAGTGATTTGGGAGAGAAATTGCCACACAGAAACTAAATTTGTTAGGAAAAAGGTAATGATAAATTGAAACAATGATGAATAATCAATCTATCGACCTGTGCAGGTAACACTTTTCTTTAGTCTTGGCTGGCAAACAGTGGGTGTCTGAATTATGACTTTTCAATCTGCAATTATTTCAGGCATTGTCAGTTCTTATCAAATTAAAAATCACTGGCTGAGTGATGTCAAAAATTGGACTTGGATTAAGACTGCTGGTCAGGTTTTGTGTAGCTTAGAAATTCCCTGAAGATGTTTCTGAAGCTGTTGGCTTATTAATTGGGTGTGGTACATGTATATAATTGGACCTGACAGAACCACTAGTCAAGCCAACATGTAGAAGACATAATGTTAACAGGGGAGTGACCTCATTTGCGCTATCAGTTGACCTTAAAAAAAAAACAGGTGATGATTTATGAAGACAGTAGCAATATTGGTCACTTGGAACTGTGAGTCACACTGAATGCTTCTGTAATTGGAGGAAGAAAAAATGTTTCCATGCCATGGTAATTTTCAGGTTCCTTCAACCCTATCTTAATTATTTGACAATCATTGTGTTCAAAACAGAATGTTTCCACTACCTAAGCATGTCATAATATAATATCTCACTAAATGTGAATTAATCAGTCTGTAATTATCATGTTGGTTTTCAAATACAGCACTCCATCCTTATAATGCTTCCATAGGAGCCATGGGGTATACTATCTTATCATGAAATACACTATACATATCATTTTACTACTTGGTACTACTACTAGCACAATAAAATGGAATCAATATATGCATTATAAAAGGAAATGTGTTATAATGAAGGGTCTTATAGTAAGGACTGCTGTACCATTTATATTCTCCTGTGGACAAACTTTGAACTTTAGAATGGAATCTCTATCTTATTACTATATACACTCACTTATAAGTCAAGTCAAACTGCATGCAACAAAGATCCTGATCTGCTGTATCATAATGTGTCTCCATTTCAGGGTCTATGTTGCTTTACTGATTTCTCCTAACGAACTGCACTTAATCAGATCTGCCAGTGCATTATGCAATGGCTGATCTGGGCCTGTGCAGTTTGCAATTGGACTTGTCTTATAAGTGAGTATATACAGTAATTGTTTTATTATATGAACAATATTGATTGTTGTTTATAATGTTAAAAGAGTCCAAATATATTTTTCATTGTTTGTAATTGAAAATAAAACAGACAAACCACATTCCCAAGCCTACAAGTAGCTTATTAGTGTCTATTTTTTAAACAAAAGTGTCTATTTCCATTTTTTACTGATACTGACTTATAGAACAAGTAGTCTGGTTTTATATTCATTTTGGCAAGGAAATATAAAGTACCTGGAACTTTGAAAAGTTGTTATAGATGCAGTGTTGTAAAGGAAAGTAACCTCAGCCATAACACTGACAGAAATGTGATGCTTTGCAGAAATGGTGACACATTTTTTGTTGTCTCAATTTAAGCTCTGAGTCAAGTAAAACAAAACCCTTAGTCCATGCAAATCTAATGCTCCATATTGCACTAAAATAATATTAAATGAAATGAAATAAAATCTGCATGTCTAAAAAGCATATATATATTGACATCATATTTTAGGCCAGGGGTGAGATTATAATGGAACCTTCATTTCTTGTCAGGTATGCAGAATAAAACTGGTTCTCATCAAGGCATGCATGTACAGCAGTAGAAGTTTTTGAGCCATGCATTGTATCATGAAACACTCCTTGTGATGTAAAGCTACACAGAATGATACATAAATGCAATCTTAAATTTCAAAAAAAAATTTGAGAACATTATTATAAATGTAGTTTTATCATTGTAAATGTCCATTTTACTAAATGCATGTCACAGTGACCAACTTTTTATACTTAAGTAAGTTTGCTATATTTTCATAATTAGCTCCATTTCTTGTCCATATTTTTAAGTACAATAGAACCTGTCTTGAAGGACCACCCCTTCTGCCAAAACATAATGGTCTCTCATGACAGGTGGTCTCTCACAGCAGTGGTCTCTCAAGACATGTTTTACTGTACTTGTAGGTATACTCTACATATCTGCATGAGCAATATATTTTTTAAAATGGTATGAAACTTAATTTGTTTAGTCATCTGAAGGGTAACACAAACACATTAACAAGTAGATAACAGTGACCTAATTTTAAAATTCCAGTGTAAACATTTTACATGTGCCTCCATGTTTTGGATTATAGGAATATCAGTTGAGGAAATATTATCTTTACCTAGGTATTACCATACAAACTGCAGTCAGTTGTATGGCTAATCAGAATAAATGCCAGTGTTGAATTTATTGGGCAATAATCATTTGATATTTGTTTATCCTGCCAAGCAGACTGTGAGTCTGCCAGAACAAGGCTTACTGATAGTGCTTCTATCCGACTGATAAGAATAATTGGACACATTACATTACATAGTGGGGGATATCTTTTTCTGTGGATGATGACCTTGATGATGTGTGTAGAAGTTTATCTCTTATTCTGAAATTTGTCAGCAATGGTTGAAATAGGTCTGATAGTGCTGGTAAAAAAACGATTTTACAGTGACTCCAATGGGTCAAGAGACCAGTGGAGAAAAGACATGATGAGCTTACAACAAAGGCAATAGAAAATGCTCATAAATATTAAACTTAATGAAAAGTTTCAACCTATATCATTGAACTTTCTAAAAAAATATACTTTTTATCACCATCTCCACCAATTTGGTCACTAATTTATGCATTAAAATTAGCAGAGACTATATACCTTTGTATTCTAGTCAACATACTCTAATTAAATAAATAATGTCAATATTATTATTATTATTATTATTATTATTATTACATATACTACTACTACTACTTGATTAATCATTTTTGTGGATAAGGATATGTATAACTGGCTAATTATTAAATTCTTTTTATGTCATTCCATAAATTTGGAAGGGACAGAGGTGTTACTTTTGTCCATCAGTACATTTTTCAATCTTTCCATCAAATTAAGCTTGTTTTTAGGCAAAGGAGTTTTCCCTTGATAAACAGAAAGGAGTGGATGTAAGGGGAGCAGTATGTCAAGAAAAGAGACTGGGTTCATAAAGACAGATATATAAGTAAATATTTGCCAACAGTTTTCTACAAATTTGGGGTGGGCTTATCATCAAGTGATCAGATAATTACAGTAATTACAATATTGGATAAATGCCATCTACATTCACTTACAATTCAGACCCAACAGTAAACTGTATAGACCAGATCTGTCATTGCATAATGCAGCAGCAGATCTGGGTTTGTGCAGTTTGTTAGGACTACTTAGTGGAACAAACAACACAGACTTTGATCTGCAAGCACATTATGCAATGACAGATCAGGCTTTCTGTTGCTGGCAGTTTAGGTCGACTTAAAAGTGAGTACAGAGAGTATTTGCATTATAAACAAATCTGGTTTCTTCATTAAGAGTTTAATTATAACTTAGAATTTCTCAAAATCTTATCTGTAATGGTCAATACACAACGCCCTGATTTGGTCAGTGTTATCCACTGTAATGGTCAATACACAGTGCCCTGATTTGGTCAGTGTTATCCATTGTAATGGTCATTATACAGTGCCCTGATTTGGTCAGTGTTATCCACTGTAATGGTCAATACACAGTGCCCTGATTTGGTCAATGTTATCCACTGTAATGGTCAATATACAGTGCCCTGATTTTGTCAATGTTATCCACTGTAATGGTCAATATACAGTGCCCTGATTTTGTCAATGTTATCTACTGTAATGGTCAATATACAGCGCCCTGATTTGGTCAGTGTTATCCACTGTAATGGTCAATATACAGTGCCCTGATTTTGTCAATGTTATCTACTGTAATGGTCAATATACAGTGCCCTGATTAGATCAGTGCACAGCCTCCATAATGATGATACATGTATACAGTATCATGATTAGGTCCATGGTAGCTTCTGTAGTGGTCAAGAGACATTGCCCTGATTAGGTCCATGTGCAGCCTCTGTAATGATCAAGACACAGTGCCCTGATTAGGCCAATGCTAGCCTCTCTAATCCCATGAAGCTGCTAATATCTGAAACCTCCAGCATTGGCAAGCAGGTCTTGGATCCATATTCCAAACATCAAAGTCTTTCATCAGTGCCCATACTAACTCCTGTGCTGGCTAGATATCAGCTTCCACTGGTTTCTGTCCATACTTATATAATGACCACATCATTCATTTGCAACCAGCCAGAAAATGGATTCCACATTGTCCACATTGTTTAACAGCTCTTTATATTTTTTAATTGTTTGCAAGAAGGACTGAACAAGTGGTGAAACACTGTTCCACATTTTCCACATTTTTCATCAGTTCCCTAAACATTTTTAACTGTTTGCAAGAAGATTTCACTCAAGGTGAAACATTCTGCACAGAAATTGGACAGTAAATCTTGAGATTGAATGATTTATGTTCAACATTGTTTATGGATATTAAGGTCATGTTCATTTCTTTATTGTATCAACAGTACAAGGAAGTAATGTCTTGCAGCCAACATGGCATTAAATGATGGTTAAATGATGTCCATGCACCAATTTATGGAAATTCCTTGACAAAAAGGAAAACTTTGAGTAAGCTTCAATTGCTATGAAAGATATATGGCTGGTATAAAATTGATAGAACAACACATTTGTTACAAAGGAAGTAAATATTTTAACTGAAAGGATGTAAATAACTTGTGATTGATGAAAGAAAAGTTGTTTTTATTCTGTATCGCATAGAGACAATAGGGATCATCCACATATGATGTCACGCAATATTTGCCATTTTTTTTACCCCCTCCCCCCTCGTCACACTTTGTCACAAAAACCCAGACCCACCCTCTATGTGACGTCACAAATCTCTTAGCCTCCCTTTTTTTCCCACAACTTTTTGTAATACTGAAAAGTAAATGTAATGTAAATCAGTTAACTATACAGACAAAACAACAATCTTTTATGTAAAATAGTGTTTAATTAATCAGGCTTTTACAAGGACTGCTTGGCTAGTTAAAAGTTTATAAAATTATTTTTAAAAATTTAATTAATTTTAAACAAAAAACAAAAGGAAATGTAAATTAAACACATTAATCACTTCAGTTCTTACTAACATTAAAGTTTCAAGAAATCCACACAAATTCTAAGGGTTTAAAATCTAAAGTATTTTTAAATTAATTATTTCTCTTCATAGTTATCCTTATCCCAAGGCAAAGTAAGATGCTCCTCCACTGAATGAACAAGAAATCCATTTGTTTCTAGATTAACATAATTTATTGGAAGGAATATTCCCTCCAAATCAAGCTCCTCCTCATCAATCCAATCCACACTTTCTCCATTCTCTGCATTTGCTAGTATGACCATCATTTTGTGTTGCCTTCTAGCAGCAGCTCTCATTGGTCTGACATGCTTCAATGGAACTGCTATTTGTTTGTGAAGGACTGAGTGACTGTGCAACATGACCAGAGAGCTGAAGTACAAGTGGCATATCTTGCAAATTCTCTGATTCTGCACAGATTGTAGTGAAGGGCAATAAAGATCGTAGGGTATTGTCCGAAATGTGTTTACTGACCAAGATAGAATGTCTTCCGTTTTGAGACTTTGAGTTGCAAATAAGGATGGAAATTTGTACAAGACTCCATCTGTTGCTCATTCTGGAACTTTAAGCCCTTCACAAGTTTGAACAAGGGGTAAAGTATGAGCTTCGTGCTTTCGAACAGCACATGTTGTTGTCACACTTCAAAATAAATAATCAAATTGTGGCTTGAGTGGACATGGGTGTCACACCAGTTTTGATCTCTACACAATATATCCTGTTCCATGAGCTCTGAATTTAATGGATCCACACACTCAGCAGTGGTTGGGTAATTGTCTACAGTCAACTGTGACCATATTTCGGCCAAAGTTTTTCTGGCAAATTCAAAGTTTTTCTTCTCTAGCTCAATGTCAATTGTCTTACCTCATTCATCTAAATGGCTGCCATAGTTGTTATGAGGTAATATTAATCCACTCAATTTCCTGATCATTGGCGCCATCTTTCTCTCCACTCTGTCACAAGCACTTCATCCTGGAGCATTTGATGCAGTGAAGGCAGAGTCAAGATCGTGTTTCAAGAAATGGTGGATGGCAAAACTTAATGACTTTTTGATACCATGGGTTTTCATCCAGCCCACCATCAACAGTAAACACAAGAATTGGCTTGACCAATTTATCAATACCAGTCCTGCTTATGGTATCGAACTCTGTCAGACACAGCAACTTTTCAAAGTCAAATCCATGGCTGAGTGTTGTTGATGCGGAGTGTTTTCCATATTGGATGGCTATAAACGTTGGGCCAGAAAAGCCAACAGCGTCTCTGTTTCCAAGACCGTTGCAATGGATCTCAATGCCAGCATACACTGAGAGTATAAACTTGTGCTGGGCAGCAACTAGCCAGTCATGGTCAGGAAGGCTTACTTTATACTCAACATACATTAGCAGTCAACTCTGCTTATTGGCAGCAACCAGACCAGTTGGGATGCGACATTTATCATCCTGACTGATGAAACAAACCTCATCTGGTCCAAGTACAGCTTACTGTAGCTGTGCAAAACTGGCCATCAATATGTATAGTGTGATAATCATTTTGCACTCTAATTAACTTTACTGGGACAGTGGTTACATGACGCTTTCCTTCTGACGACAAACTATGCTTAGGAAGTAGACAAAGGTAAAGTCCACTTTGACTTACACTGAAGCCATCTTTTTTAATGCTCTGTTAATTGATCTAAGGTTTTGATACTTCTGTAGACTTTGAATTGTCTTTTTCATGAGAAGCTGAACCATGCATTGCGATATCGAGTATAGTTTGCAAAAGTAATGTTTGTTCCTCTTCGACTTTTGGTTGACCACATCTGGCCCTGATATTTAGCTTTGTGCACAGTTTAGGATTATCTTCCAATAAAGCATTCAGTTTTGATTTTTTTAAATCCCTTGCTTTCTGAGATCTTCTTTGATCATCAATCTTCTTCTTTAATTTATTTTCCAACTCAGTTTTTTTTTTTGTTTATCTTTTCACTCTAAGTTCTGCTCATTTGAAAGTAGTTCTTGTTTCTGCCAATCATTCAAACCAATGAGATCAGAATTTATGACATCATTTTGGGACTTCAAATGTAATTGAACAGTAACATTTCTTGGAGTAGCCAAATGGCTTGTAGAAGGCAATGTTTCAGAAGTAATGATATTCAAGACATTAGTCGGTTGTTCATTGGACATAAATTATCCTGAGTAGAAACTTTTTTTAAACTGACGGTGTTTGTTTTGTCCAAAAGTTAAGAAGTGATCCTTGTTTTGTAACAGATATTGCTTTGAGCTCTTGCAACATATGGTTAACTTTTTCAGCCAAATCTGTGTCATTCTTGATACTATTCCACTTTATAATAAGTTCATCTTGGCACATCTTTTTGGTTTTTGTAGGATATGCTAGCACATAACCGTTAAATAAAGAGTGATATAATTTATTTTTATCCCTTGCTATGGGCTGCCAAAAAATCATGAAAATGAAAACTAATGTAACACTGGACACTTTACATTGTATGGTTTCAACAGTGTAAATGTTACTAGTGCTGCACGCTGGCTCAATCCTCAATGTTCTTCTCACCCCTCATCCTGTCTTTTTTAGACTTCTTGTTTTTTTAATGTCATCAAGCTTCAGAGACTCTTTGTACTAGTAGGACTGTTTATAATCTAGCACTGCAGTGGTTTCAACTAAATGTTTTCAATAAAAAGAAAGAAAAAAAGCTAACATTTAATTTATTTATTCCCTTTAATGTGTAGCATCCCAGTGTGACACAAGGCCCAACCTTGGTATTACTCAACTAATTACATTTGTTGTTTTTTCACATAAAAAGTATTAAAAAGATTAAATGTTCACTGCAGACTGAATACCGCCTTCAACTTGCTAAACTCTTGTGTCTTTGATCTCATCGGACTCAGGATAGTGATAACTTGTTAGCCTATTGTTTTATTTTTCTAAAATCTAAGTTTAATCACCAGTAGGCCTGCAGTTTATTTAGTCTACATTTTGTTTTTAAAGTGTGTATTATGTTATATTAAAAAAAATTACATAATTAAAAAAACAACAGTTTAAACCAATTAAAGGTTATAACAATTACTCAGTATTTCATCTGAGATAACAATATTAATATAAGTCATCCATGAGAGTTGTTATCTATTGTGGATAAAAATGGACTGAGGATGCAGGTCACAAAATCTTTTTGTTCTGACATTATTTTTGAAAGAACCATTCCACACTCATATTTATTGTGATGTCATATTTCTTCAAGCCCCTCCCCCCCTTGTCACACTTCTTCACAAACTTTTGACCCCCCTCCCCCTCATTGTGTGATGTCAAATGTGAATGACCCCATACTTAAAGTTATACAAACAGGAAAATTAAATACTTCATTAGGCTTTCCCAATCACAGAGGTAAATGTTGGCCTTTCAGGATAATGATATTATAATGTATCATAATTCAGCACAAAAATTATGGTATATCAGTAAAAATCATTATCTGTGATATTGTGTAGATTTTAGATCTCCCTGCCTCCTCCCTCCATCTTCTGCCTATTTAAAGTGATTGCCAGCTTACTGCAATATAGAATACCAGTACAGAGTAACATGTTTACTGTAATCAACTGTATCCTCAGTATTAGAACATTTCAATTGAAACATATTTAGCATAATCATCTGTGTCCTAAGGATTTGTACATTTCAGTTGAAACATGTTTACTGTAATCAACTGTCCTCAGTAATTGAACATTTCACATGAATCAAGTTTACTGTAATCAACTGTCCTCAGTATTTAAACATTTCACATGAAATGAGATTACTGTAGTCAACTGTGCCATCAATATTTGAACATTTCAATTGAAACGTGTTTACTGTAATCAACTGTGTCCTCAGTATTTGAATATTTCAACTGAAACATGTTTACTGTAATCAACTGTGTCCTCAGTATTAGAACATTTCAATTGAAACATGTTTACTGTAATCAACTGTGTCCTAATAATTTGTACATTTCACTTGAAACATGTTTACTGTAATCAACTGCATCCTAATTATTTGTACATTTCACTTGAAACAAGTTTACTGTAATCAGCTGTGTCCTAAGTATTTGTACATTTCACTTGAAACATGTTTACTGTAATCAACTGTGTCCTCAGTATTAGAACATTTCAATTGAAACATGTTTACTGTAATCAACTGTATCCTCAGTATTAGAACTTTTCAATTGAAACATGTTTACTGTAATCAACTGTGTCCTCAGTATTTGAATATTTCAACTGAAACATGTTTACTGTAATCAACTGTCCTCAGTATTAGAACATTTCAATTGAAACGTTTACCATAATCAACTGTATCCTCAGTATTAGAACATTTCAATTGAAACATGTTTACTGTAATCAACTGTATCCTCAGTATTAGAACATTTCAATTGAAACATGTTTACTGTAATCAACTGTGTCCTCAGTATTAGAACATTTCAACTGAAACATGTTTACTGTAATCAACTGTATCCTCAGTATTTGTATATTTCACTTTAAGCATGTTTATCAAATATAAATGTCAGATATAAATAGCAATAGTCTGCAGACAATGGTCTGTGGAAAAAAACAATAGCTATAGAATTTTGTGCAAGCTGTAAACCTGGTACTTGGTATGTGTCTTCTTCGTGCACTTTTTAATGAGGATGACTCCTTTATAATATAAACATAATGATAGTATTGAATCAGTATTGTTTATTATTTTTAAAAAATGACAATATTGCAATAGCAGTTTTAAAATCATGATAACATAACTAGTTTAAAATGATTGACAATTAAATTTTAGTTTTGTAAAACTAAGATTTCTCACCACTCTGGAAGTTACTTGTAAGTTGGGTTTGCCTTAGCAACAGCCACTTCCATATAAAGGATGCATGCTGATAAAGGACAATTGTTACTAAGGCTCTTGTCTTATGCTTATGCTTACTGACAGATTTTGCCTCTGTATAAAACACATTCACACACACACACACACACACACACACACACACACACACTGAATTGGGCAAGTTTGTTGGGGATTCTTGTATAAAGTTTTCTAGTACATCCATAACTTAGTAGGAATACCCTAATAAACATCATGGCACTTGTTGCTTCCAAAAATTCAATGCCATTATTTGAAAACTTACTGATTTACTTTCATTGCCACACTTTCACAGAGCTAAATTCAGGAAGCTGAAAATCAATGGTACAGTCATCAGGAGTATGACTGAATTGCAGACTGGTTCCAACTCTAAGCTAAAACCATGTCATGTAAGTCAGGCTCATTGCAGATATTGATCAAGCATAAAATCCATCCATTTTCCCTTATATATCTTTCCAAGTGTCTATTTGTCAGTCAGCTGCAGCCACTGAATAGTTTAAGATTTATTGGGGTGAGAGATGTTTTTGTCTGGATTACCAGCATAACAGAAAGTATAGATTTGGTCTACAAATCCACCATAATGCATTTTTGTTGAAAATGACATTTGGGTTCTTCCAGTTGGTCCTGAGAGTATCACTTTATATTAATTGCTTTGACTTTATCCTTGCCTGTATGAAGAATATACTCTGACTGCCATTTGCCTTGTTTCCAAATTCATCTGCTTTTGTTTTCCTGGAAATGGCATTCATACAGACAGTCAGACAGACACACAGACAGACACAGACAAACAGGTTGTTTGCACTTGTGATGACATGCTGTATATTATTACTAGATTGCTGTGATGGTGACTTTCAGTACTAAATATTCTTTACTTACATTAGCTTTTAAATTCTTATCTTACCTGTCAATAGCAAAACTTCAGCAGTATTATCACTGGCCACAACATTGTTGTTGTCAACAATTTTAAGAGTCTTTGTTAAACCTTTTGAATGTTGTATATCTTAGACATCTATTGCTGCAGTCAACTTTGCTATATCATATTTACTAGCCTTTAAGAAAAGCCCAACCTCAAACTACACAGTCCCAGATCTGCCATTGCATAATGCACCTGCAGATATGGGTCTCTGCAGTTTAAGTATAATCAGTACAACAACAATATTGACCCTGACCTTTGACCCTGATCTTTGTTGTTTGCAGTTGGGCTTGACTTATAAGTGAGTACATAAGGTAATATTACTATATTTGTAGCCTAAATAGGCTACCATTTTTCCTTCTCACCTGCTGTAAGCTACTTTATAATACATGTACTGTTCACAGGCAAGTTTCTGTGGAACCCTCATATTTTACTTGTTGCTGGAAATTTTTCCTTTAACTAGAATGTGTTCCACATGTTCATATTCTCATGTAAGAAATTTTACATAACCTTCTTAGACCATTTTTATCCAAGTGTGATGGTATATAGTGATAGTGATGTCCATCGGTCCATAAGTCTGTCAGACAAGGTGGTTCTGCAATAAAACTTTAAGTTTGTGATGGTCTTTATTTCTTACCTCGCACATGTGGCTTATCCGTGGGTGGAGAAAGAAGTCTAGACATTTTGATATTGCTTAATTAGAGGAGATGAAAGTGTGATTTTCCTTTCTGTATGACAAGTCCAGTGTCCTTGGCAACTTTTCCTTTCTGCACAACAAGTGAGGTATCCATGGCAAATTTTCATCAGTTTCCATAGATAGGCTGCAGAAGCAGTTCTGTATTGATTCTGAGGCTGAGATGTGAAATGTCAAGGTCATTGCAGCCAACATTGTAATTCTTTGGTTTTCACTTGATAGGTAAAGTTTCCTGGATCCAATTTTCATTAGACTTTATATGTTGTCTGCACATCAGCAGAGGCGCTTCCCTTTGATTCGTGAGGACAGAGGTCAAGGTCACATGATCAAAGACTGGTATGTTTTGTTGTACATAATAAGTCCACTTGGCACAATTTTCCCTGTACCATGTTTTTATCAACTTTGTTTAGTAGTTACATTACATTTGAGGAAGAACAGTTTCCTACTGAGTCTGAGATCAATGGATCAAATGTCGACGTTACTATACATGACAATAAAAAATTATGTTAATTTTATATAATTGTAATAACTATTGTTGATTCTGTGTGCATCCATTGTTCAGGTCTCAATTTTTCAAAGTAGGTTTCAGTTGTTGGATTTGATACTTGAACATGAATTTTAACAGGGAAGCTTCATTTTCTTTGAAAACTTATTAATTTACAGGTTTCCCAATGATTCATTTCTATTAATTTCTAAAATATTCACTATTTAAACACCATAAGGACCCAACATTGAGATGTAGGAGCCTTGTAGTAATCACCTTTTCCATCTCTCTGTCTGTCTGTCTGTCATACTTCTTGTAACCAACATAATTATTTAACCCTTGCACACAAATGGATGCCATTTTCAATAGATGGATTGCTTACTACATGTAGATATAGTTTTTAATGATTGTCTTTTTAATCCTAATTGTAACAGAATTGTTTCCTTTTTTATCATTAATATTACTCTTCCACTACAGCAGATCTTTGTAATTAGAATAACTCAGGAAACATATAACATTTTCTGATGCAAGTTGATGTAGACATTGTCCTGTAAACTGAGATGTGCCTTTTCTGGTATTTACCTATCAGCAACATTTTGGATAGAGTTATGGCCCTTGATAATTAACTTGGCATCTACATATTAGATGTTGCTTGTAACCATCATTACTATGCAACCTTTATACATAAATCAGTATTATTTGGTAGGTCCATTGATTATATGTAGATACGCCTTTTAAAGGAATTTTAAAGAAATTTGTTTTACATTTCCAATTTTAATTCAATATTAAATCTCCACTGCAGCCAATCTTTGCAACCAGCATAGTTCAAGACATAATCAGCATATCTTAACCTGTTTGGCATGTACATTGTCTCAAGACCTAGATATTCCTTTCAGGGGTTTTATGTCACAGAAAGTGAATTCAGTAATTATTGTCTCATTTCAACAGCAACAAAAAAAAAGAGAAGCAGATGTTGCATTTTACAAGTCAGATAATGATAAGGAGATCAAACAATTTCCTTATCCTGGCATAAAATCCCAAAGTGACATCCTCTGTTCACTACAAAATTTAATTTCATCAATTAGCTCTTTAGTTCTTTATCTTGGTACATGTGTCAAATTAATTTGTCTGAGATAAAGTTTACTGTTATCAAATAGCTTGTGATTTTGAGATTGCAATATAACATGTAACAATGTGGAAACAACAGCGCATTGGTCGTGCTGTATATGCATGGTCAAAACTGTATATAAATAAGCATATAAAGTAGTGAACAGTTGGTCTTTTTACATGCAGATAATTATACACAGATGGGACCTATTAGATCATTTTTATATGCAAGTGGCTTAAGCATTCAGGTTATTGGTTTAGCAGGTTTGCTTGTAAGTCACACATGGATAGCTGCTTTTGTTATCATGACCCTAAGTTCTAATCAACCTGGATTTCTTGGTAGATTGTATTCCATACCATATTACAACCTATTTCTTTCCTGGCTGAGACCCTGATATGGTGGAAATGGTGATATATGTATATCATGATATATTGCTGTTTTGACCCCACCATCTATTACAAATTTTACAGGGGTAATTGATAATTGTGTTTTCAATGGGCTCCTTACTTTTTAGAGATAAATCAAAATTGTGGTTGAAACAATTGGGATTAAATTTCAGGACATTGGATTTTATGATTTTTTAAGTATTTAATTAATGTTGTTACATTATGCCATCTGTGTTTCATTTGGGGCACATTTTAGGTCCCAAAAGGACTTCTACAAATCTTTGATATTTCAAAGAAGTACATATGGTAACAGAGTTATCTCATCACTGCAGCTATCAGAGATAATTGCATCCCTTGCTATTACAACATAGAATCCCTTGAGATTTTAGTCTGTCCACATGAAAGGCTGTAATAGAGCTGTAATGTTTAGTGTCTTTACAGGAAAATATTCAAGTCCTAGTGAGAGTATGAGATAACCAGGGTAATTAGATAAAACATTTTGGTACCATAACTACTTATAAGTCCAGTCAAACTGCAAATAGCAAAGATCCAACAGATCAGGGTCTATGTTGTTTGTTCTACTCATTACTCCTAACAAACTGCAGAGACCGAGATCTGCTGGTGCATAGTGTGCTGACAGATCTAGGTCAATAAAGTTTGCAGTTGCCATCATCTTATAAGCAAGTATAAATGGTACATCTTGATTCTTGTAGAAGCAATAGCTAGAGGTGTCTAGGCCTAATGGTTCTTCCATTTATGCTAAAAGCCATCTACAGAAGAAACCTACATGGGGTACATAAATGTATAATATCATTGTTCTTCGCAATCTTTGGCTATTTCCTCAGGGATAGAGAGATTAGTTTTCTTATTGTGAACAAAAGCCTGGAATCAGCTGAGTCAGCATTGTGTATATACAGAAGATAATTTTTGTTTCATGCTTAAATAGCAGATGTATTTTGTTGTGTGATTTTAAAAAACATGATATTTTAACATGTGGCAAAACCACTTGTTAAAATAGCATGTATTTTTAACCACAAGATGAAATATATCTGGTATTTAAGTAGGTAAAGAACAATTTCTTTTTTATATACCAAACTTGCTCCTGAATTGAAGCTTAGAAAGTTAAACTCACTCTTCAGTCCACCACCCCTTGTTTCGTAAATTCACCTCACTTTTCAACCGTACTCATAGGCTGATGATATAAATATCAACAGTTTAAGAGTAT
This sequence comes from Megalonaias nervosa, assembly GCA_016617855.1. NCBI lineage: Eukaryota > Metazoa > Mollusca > Bivalvia > Unionida > Unionidae > Megalonaias > Megalonaias nervosa. The sequence continues at coordinate 28,469 of JAECUM010026786.1, read as the reverse complement.
AGTGGAATTGGGATGATCTCTGTTGCAATAAATTACATTTTTTTAAAACTTTCTAAGCTATTTGACTGTTTATGACCACAAAGCAAATTTGATTCAACAATGTAGAGCAACTGGTTTATCGCTGATGTCATGGTAATAAATGGAAATAACTTCGTAGAGACACAAATGGTGTTGATTCAGATTTTTTCAGCATAAAATATTTTCAGGCCTGAAAGGTGATGCATGTGCAGCATGACATGTTAGGAAATATTGTATTTACACAAGTGAAAATGTAGGAATTTAACATTTTTGAAAATTATTTCACCAATAATTTTATATATTTGACAGTTAATTATTATAAACAGACAGTACATAATTTTATTATATTCATCCTAAAACAAAATAATAAACATTATAAAGAATTTTCAAAAGTAGCAAGAATTTTTTTTTTTAAAAATTGTCTTCAAAACTATGAAACAAGAATGCATTCCACATATCTGGTGCAATAACTAAATTCGTGTAATTCATGATGCCAACAAAGCATGATTTATAGTATACTGTACATGTAATTCATGATGCCAACATTGTGTGATTTACAGTACATGCAATTTATGATGCCAACATAGCATGATTTACAGTGCATGTAATTCATGATGCCAAGATAGCTTGATTTACATTATACAGTACATGTAATTCATGATGCCAACATAACATGATTTATATTATATGTATTTCATGATGAAAACATTGTATGATTTACAGTACATGTAATTTTATAATGCCAACATGGCATGATTTACAGTATATGTAATTCATAATGCCAGCATAGCATGATTTACAGTATATGTAATTCATAATGCCAACATGGAATGATTTACAGTACATGTAATTTTATAATGCCAACATAGCATGATTTGCAGGATAGGTAATTCATGATGCCAATATGGCATGATTTATAGTACATGTAACTCATTATGCCAACATGGCATGATTTACAGTACATGTAATTCATTATGCCAACATGGCATGATTTACAGTACATGGGATTTTATCGGAAAATTGTAGTGCAGAAAGTTACCATATATACTCATGTATGTCGAGTCCAACTGAAACTGCAGAGACTCAAATCTGCCATCACAAAATGCACCAACAGATCTGGATATGTGTAGTTGTTATCAGTAAAACAACATAGACCCTGATCTGCTGGTTCAATTGTTGATGCCAGATCATTGTCTATGTTGTTTGCAATTGGTCATGACCTATAAGGGAATACACATGGTACTCTTTTGCTTGTGTCAGATTTCATAAGGAAACTAGAGGGGTGACTTTTAAACTTTCATTTGTCCTTTAACTGTTTGATGAATGGTTCATTGTAGTAAAGAAATTTTGATATCATTTAGCAAATTTTGAATGCACCAAGTATTGCATTGCTAGTGGATTGCTAGGACTGGTCACTAAACCTGCCTGATTTAGACAAGATTATGGTCAGGCAATTAATCAATCAATCAAGCTACCTAACTAGCAAAGTTGGCTACACAATATATTAATGAACAAATACATTTTTATTATCATTATTATTATTATTATTATTATTATTATTATTATTATTATTATTAATAGTAGTAGTAGTAGTAGTAGTAGTAGTAGTAGTAGTAGTAGTAGTATTTGAATATATGTTATTATTATTATTATTATTATTATTATTATTATTATTATTATTTAACATATATATGTATGTGAATATATTGCATGTGTATCAAAGAGAAGTTTTATTTTCTGCAATCCATGGTGTTTATTATAATACACTTAATGAATAATTAGAGAGCATGCTGAGGAGCTAATGAAGCACAGTATGGGGTACTCAGCACACTGGTCTTCCTATCTTTTTGTCATGGATAACAATATGGATGCCACCAAGGATACAAACTTTTGGAAGTCCTGTTTGCTGGGCCCTGAACCTTACAATTAGAACATTGGATGTTACTAGGAATGTGTAAGTGGGTTGAATCCCCAGACAGCCATTTTTCACAATAAAATTATTCAGTGATAAAGTTGAATGTTTTGCTCACTGGCAAATAATGACTAAAACACATAAGGCTGTATACTCGAGGGTGCTGTCTCTGTCATTCTTATTAGATTCACTATTAGATTCATCTCCATGATTTTGGTTATGTCTCTTTTGATTAACTTAATTACATTTTGATTATATTAGAGTCATGGATCTGGACTGGTGAGCTCAGTTTGCAATGCCTGAATATTTACTGAGAAAATATAAAGGAACATGTTCAGTACATGAGATGGGTCTTTGACATTTTTTATCCAGGTTAGATGAACTTAAAAAACCGTTTAGTAAAAAGCCTTGAAGTTATATGTTCTTGTCACACAGGAAAAGATTAGATTTTTACAAAAAAGTGCCCTTCATAAATATTAATACTCAAGTCCTTCTTTGGAAAACTTATTGAAGCTTAGCTTGGTTCACTTAAATATGATGACTGGTTTTTGAAAAACCCTTGATGATTAGAAGAAGTGATAAAAGCCCTTGAAATGTCTTGGATAAAAAGGCCGTGATAATATTTGATGCATAAACTATTAATTGTTTCATTTTTACCAATTTAATTTTTTGTAGGCTATTACTCATTAATTGTCATCCTTTATTTTTATCACACAATATGTTCTTTTTGGATACTTTCCATATTATCCCATGTCTAATGGCCAGTCTGTGACAAAAGTTTACTCCAACTTCCCTAAGTATAGTTTTAGTGTTATACTATTTGTAAACCAGTCAATGCAAGTGGTAGATAAAACATGGCGAACATTGACTTCATGATTTGCTTTAATAACAGGAAAATGTATGTATGTATGTTCAGTCAAGATGGATAACAGGTCCCAAATATACATGGATCCAAGAGTTTGAAAGGGGATAAATCCATGACAACGTATGTTTGGTGCAATAAGTTCATATATTTGTAGAACTAAGGGCATACTTTTTCCTTGTATATGAGAAGTAAAAAAACAAACCACCAATCATTAGCAAGCGCTTTGGAATCCTCTGATCATTCACTGATTACTTCATTTTTTAAGATAGATTTTGAGGAAAATTATGTCAGTAAGCTACAAAACCTGCCTTTCACTCCTGATGATAATATTATTTGATTTAAAATGACTAATGAACAGATTTACCTACCTGGAAAGAATACTTGAATTGTAAGGTACATGTAGCATACTGATTTTCATCTGTTTACTACATTCATTATATTGCTTAATCATCATAAATCAAGTTATTAAAACACAGGCATTGTTTGACATTAGCAGATAAATCTTCACCAACTTGACCAGTCACAGCATTTGATACCAGTCCATTCAAGCTGTCCCAGTTGGTATTTGACTTAGAGCTGAAAAATGGTTTCTTCTTCACTTCTGATTTCCTGTGTTAGATCTGTTAGCCTTCTAACACTAGTTGTTGTAGCGTAATGTATTGTTATCAAAGAATTATATTCAAGCAATATCTAACACACAAAACATAGTATGCAATTGCCATATATACTCACTTATATAAGTCGAGTCAAACTGCAAACAACAAAGATCTTGATCTGCCGTATCATAATGTACTAGCAGATCAGGGTCTATGCTGTTTATTCTACTGATTACTCCTGACAAACTGCATAGGTCCAGATCTGTCAGCACATTAGGCAGTTCTGGGTCTGTGCAGTTTGCAGTTGGACTTGTCTTATAAGCGAGCAAATACAGTAGGTGACATTTGTGATTTTTTTTGTTTTAAGATCTTCTTTAGCATCATGTATCATTCATAATCCTTAAGATAGTCTCTTTGGGAGTTGGTCATCAGTTTAAATGTTATACTGAACCTTAATTGCCTTGTAGTTTGCCTTGAGCACTAATTAATCTGGCAAATTCAAGGAGCCAATTCATTAGAATGAGCTTATGACAATGGGACTGTTTTGCAGTCTGACCATACAGTATCCACAGGGATTGATAAAATACAGATCCAAAATGCAAATGCCTGATTTTCAAGGCTTTTGTCTCTTTTGGGATCCAGAATTCCAGAATTAGATTTTTATAATCCTAAAGAGAAGGCTATATCTTGTCAAAGTCTTATGGTTCCTTTAAAGTAGACTGGTACCAAGGAGTGTTAAAATCCTTAAGAGATGACTATTATTTTGTTATAATCTCATTGTTCCTATGCATTAGACTGGTACTCAGAGCTGGATTTTTAAAATCCTAAACAGAAGACTACAATTTGTCATAGGCTTATGGTGGCTTAATTGGTAAATCATTTCTTAATGGTAAAAATCAGAAATACATATTTTGAAAATGCCGCTTTGTTTTTACTTGTAATTAATGAGATTAAGTACTTTGTTTTTACTTGTAATTATTGAGATTAAGTACTATTAGAGCTGCTACACCTATTTAGGTACATAATCTTATTTTTCTGTGATATTTTTTGTTTACTTATTGCTCAGTCAGATCATTATTATTCTTTTTAAAAAGAGCACGCCACAGAAGGTTTATTTTGTCAGGTATTTTCCTGGCATTGAGTATAGTCATTCTCAGAGGCAGATCTACTTTTTTTCTAGCACATTTTCTAACACACTCTTGGCTATATCATGTAGATGAAATGAAAGCTAAGTACCTTTCCTAAGCACACACTCAGGCAGGCTAACTGGGTTGGCCAGGGTGGGTACTGAACTCAAAAGCCTTGGATTACAAGTCTGATGCTTTGCCAACTGAACTACCTTAGCTTCCTATCCGTGAATTTTTACTTAGTGGGTGCGAACTTAAAAAGGTGGTTAGTTTATATAAAAAGGCAATTTTCTTAATTTTTTCATTAAAATAATTGCTGCATTACTTGAAAACTGGCCAGATTCCTCTCTGAATCTGCTAATGCATTTGGTTTCTTTCTTCATTATATTTTTCTTTTTTTAACTTTGTTTTGCTTCCTTATAATGATGTGATTGTTGAAGTTTTCTTATGACGTATATGTATTCAAATACATGTACATGAAAAATAGTTTTTTTTAATGCCTTCTTTTATTCACTTATTTTATTGTATTATTCAAAAGCAGTTATTTGTTCATCCTTCCTTCAAGTAGTTTTGTATGCATGAATCATTTTGTCACTACAATGTAATGAAAGTACCATCTGTGGATTTCTTGATTCATTTTATAGTGCAATTGTGGTGGCAGAGTGGTTGGTATTTCAGATGCACAAATGAGCTGTAGGTTTGAATCCTGTCCAGAACAACTAGGGTTAGCTGCTGTGATGTGTGTCTTGGTTAGGCACTTTACTGAACTCCCATTACCTTGGCATAAAATACTGTTTCATATGCTGATGTGCCTTGAAACAGCAATCAACCGGTCATATTTTGGCTTTCTGTACAGGTTTATTGTTGAAACACCAATCAACCAATCATATTTTGGCTTTCTGTACAGGTTTATTCTGTCTAATCAGGTATGGCTATAAAACAGTGTAGTTATTAATAGAGCAGTCTGCAGGCTTCATCATTGATAAAACCTAAATTAAGTAGTCAAGGAGATGCATACAGTCACTATATCTTTTATAGCAGAGCTGAAACCCAGGACAAATTACAGAGTTAATTTAGATAATGGACTACTTTCTCAATATAACTGTACATTCTTTGGGGAGATAATTTTTAGTGCTGTTTCATACTGTCCATTACCTTATTATTTTATAATGACAGGAACTGTTGAGCTTTAATTTTCTTGTATATATATATATATATATATATATATATATATATATATATATATATATATATATATGTATGGTGGATTGTGGTGTTAACATTTTCTTAAAGTTAAGCAAGATACTCTGCACTAGTTCACATTTAACCAGTCAACATTATATATCATTCCATGCTCCACTGAGTGGTATTACATTAGACTGAGTGGTATTATAATAGATGTAGTGGTATTATATCAGACCACATGGTATTCAATTAGACTGAGTAGTATTACATTAAACTGCATGGTATTACATTAGACTGAGTAGTATTATATTAGACAGTTGTATTATATTAGACTAAGTGGCATTACATTAAACTGCATGGTATTACATTAGACTTAGTGGTATTATATTAGACTGAGTGGCATTACATTAAACTGAGTGGTATTATATTTGAGTAGTATTATGTTTGACTGAGTGGTATTATGTTAGACTGAGTGTAACATATTATTATTACATTGAATGTGACATTGCATGTATTGTCAATCAATTCAATGCCATATAGCATATTTGCTATATCTCATAGTTCCTATACAGTAGATTGGTATTCACTTTTTGAATGTGATAGATATTATTGTCATGGCTTAAAGCAACTTCACTAATTTTGATCACCATGATTATTACTTTAAAGATTGCATGTGCCAACTGTTAAGGCTTATTGAATGTTTTAATTATCACATTTTATTACATGATAGCCTTGATATAAGCTCTCACTTTGTCCACATTTATGTAACTACAGTATTCCCTCACTATAAGGCACTTCATTTTATCATGTTTCCTTTTATATGGCATGTATGGCCTTGCATCTCATTAGTATGTAGTAGTAAAATTACCCTATAAACTTGCTTATAAGTTGAGTCAATCTGCAAACAACAAAGAATTTTTTCTGCTGTGGCATAATGGGCCTACAGACCAGACTATATATTGTTTGTTCTACTGATTACTCTGAACAAACTGCACAGATACAGACCTGCTGGCACATGCAATGGAAGATCTGGGTCTGTGCAGTTTATAGTTGGACTCGACTTATAAAGTGAGAGCGTATGGTATATGTATCATATTCTTAATTATAAGATAGTTTCATTCTAAGAAAATATACTCTATGACCCACCCCCCCGAGCAGCATAATATCGAGGGATTGTTGTATGTACCCACTTATAAGTCAAATCAAATTATAAACAACAAAATCCTTTCCTGCTGTAGCATAATGCACCTGCTGATCAGGGTCTGTGTTGTTTATTCTACTAATTACACCTAACAAACTGCACAGAAACAGATCTGCCAATGCATTATGCAATGGTAGATCTGGGTCTCTGCAGTTTGCAGTTTGATTCATAAGTGAGTATCTACTGTATTGATCAGTCATACCTGTCCACTTGTCTGTCTGTGCATTCATGAGCTCAGATTTATATCATTTGAGAGAAAGTCACTGGCAGAATGTGTCTTGATGATGAGCAGGTGCTGATAAAGGTTTCAGATGCTGAATGCAGCCCTTGGGATGGGGTGGGGGGTGACTATTGGGTATTTGGTTATGGTTATTGGGTGGCAGCCATATTGCTTACATTTTCTTGTTTTATTAGTTAGGCCAGATCAATACTTGGATTGTCCAGCATTTATTGGTGGCTGAAAAATGTCTTATACATTTAAAGTAAATAGCATTTATTGGTGGCTGAAAAATGTCTTATACATTTAAAGTAAATAGCATTTATTGGTGGCTGAAAAATGTCTTATACATTTAAAGTAAATAAATTACAACCTCCCTTAAGAAGCTAGCTTCGGAATGGACAAAGGTTGTTGAGGAACGTGACTTGTGTAGTGTGGTACATACACAATTGCTTTTAAAGGGGAAATGAAGTCTGAGCTATGAGTGCTTTTTGTTAAGATTTTATTCCTTGCCATTTTTGTTTGATATGAACTGCCTGTATACAAAGTTAAGTGTGTATAGCTAGCTTAAAGCTACCATAGATTTCCATCAATATTTGCTTATAAGTTAAGTCCAACTGCAGACTGCACAGGCCATTGTATAATTTGCAAGCAGATCTGGTTTATGCAGTTTGTTAGGAACAATCAGTGGAACAAGCAACGTAGACCCTGATCTACTGGCACATTATGCAATGCCAAATCAGAGTCTATGTTATTTGCAGTTGGACTTATATGTGAGTATATATGGTACCTTTCATGTTACCTTTGCTCATTCCATTAAATGTTCTGACCTTCCATCTTTTTTCACTGTTCTTTGGTTTTTGTGAGACCCAGTAGAAAAGACAATAGCTGATACAAGATGATGCTTGTACTGATGGGCCATTATATTAGATGTAAACATGTAAAGCTCATAAATACAGACAGATGAAAGAGAAAGAGAGTCAGATTTATTGGTATACATAGCTTTCATAATCCTTGGAAGCTCCTCAACTTGAGTGCTCACTGAAAATTATCTGTGAGAGTATATTGAACAAACTCGGAAACAAAAAGGCTGCGCAAATGTATTTCATCAAAGAACTGAATTTTAAAAATTTAAAATAGTAACACTGTTTAATGAAAATGTTAGAAAATTAAATGTGGCCCATTAGTACAGTTTGAGACACCATTAATTGTGTATAAGGTTAGGTCAGTAAGTTCCCCAAATATAGGACCAGGAAAACTGGTTTAAGGTTAGTGCTTCTTTTAAACATTCGAATGAAGATTATTTCCAAGGGAATTTTACAGGTAATAGGTGTATGGAATGTGCAAACTATTTTAACATTTGTCCAAAGAAATTAAAAGTAATGGTTTATGGGTAGCATGGAAGTTTTCTATTTTAGAAAATTATATTGTAGATGTTGAGATTAATTAACTGACTTTTTCTTTAGCACTGTGTTTCACTTATTGAAAATGCAAGACATATTTCGTGAAAAGTAGTTTATAGAGGTAAAGAAGACAGCAACCATGACAGACCATCAAGAGTATATATTACACAGTTGGCTGTAATTTTTGTATATACTCTTCAGTGCTTAATTTTGGAGTGTGTGAATAATTTTTTTGTAAAAACAATAATAATAGCTTTATTAAGTACAGTTGTGCCTGAGTTGTACATAACAAAACTGGAATACCCAAAAGAGGCTAATAATGGTTATCATCTTTTCCTTTATTTGACTAATAACATAACTGTCAGATTGCATGGTGTATTTGACTAATAATATGACAGTCAGACTGCATGATGTTTTTGACTAATAACATGACTGTTAGACAGCATGGTGTATTTGACTAATGATATGACTGTCAGACTGCATGATGTATTTAACTAATATGTCTGTCAGACAGCATGGTGTATTTGACTAATAACAGCTGTCGGACAGCATGGTGTATTTGACTAATAACACAACTGTCAGACAGCATGGTGTATTTGACTAATGACACAGCTGTCAGAGAGCATGGTGCATTTGACTAATGACATAATTGTCAGACTGTATGGTGTATTTGACTAATGACATAATTGTCAGACTGCATGGTATATTTGACTAATAACACAACTGTCAGACTGCATGGTTTATTTGATTAAGAACATGACTGTAGGACTGCATGATGTATTTGACTAATAACACAACTGTCAGGCAGAATGGTGTATTTGACTAATAACACAGCTGTCAAACAGCATGGTATATTTGACTAATGACATAACTGTCAGAATGCATGGTGTTTTTGACTAATAACATGACTCACAGACAGCATGGTGTACTTGACTAATAACATGGCTGTCAGACAGCATGGTGTACTTGACTACTGTCAGACAGCATGGTGTGTTTAAATAATAACATGACTGTCAGACAGTATGGTGTGTTTTCTAATAACACAACTGTCAGACTGCATGGTGTATTTGACTAATAACACAACTGCAAGACTGCATGGTGTATTTGACTAATGACAGGAACATCATACTGTATGGTGTATTTGACTAGTGACACAACTCTCAGACTGCATGGTGTATTTGACTAATGACATAGCTGTCAGAATTCAGGGTGTATTTCAATAATAATATGAGAGTCAGACTGCATGGTGTATTTTACTAATAATGTAGTGTAATATTGCATGGTGTAGCCAAGGTTCTGAACCAATGTCTCATTATCACTGTGACTTAAGACTTTTTATGTCATCTGCATTTGATTCACCAAATTGTGGAAGAAATGGGTTGTATAAGTCATGTATGCTTTCACTGGCTGATGGAAACTTCTCTTCACTGTAGTGTACTTGTGCCATTTACAAGAAAACCTACAGTGTGCATTTTTTTATAAGAAAAGAGTTCACTGTACTACAACTCAGAAAATAAAAATAATTCCAATTTCTCTCGATTGATGATATGTGAAAAGTTTTTGGGTATGAAACATTACAGACAATAGAATAATGTATATCACTCATGTATGTAATGCAGGTCCCAGGAACAATAACATTTTGTTGCCAATCCCATGTGCAATTTTTTGTGCATTTATTGAAGAAGGCATCAGAAATAAACATTTGTTTTATTGACCATTGGGTATAGTAAGTAGTTCATTTCTAATGAAAAACAATGCAGATGTGTTGAAAGCTTAATTATGTTTTGCATCTAGTCATTAGACAGAGAAAGATGGAATGTATTTTGGATGTAGAAGGGACAGAATATTTGGCAAATGACTCAACATAAATTGCATTAAATCACTTCTGATGTTAAACCAATTTGGTGGCCTTAATTACCACATCACAACATTGTTTCCTGTGAGTAAAATGTCAGGTAAAGAGAGTATAATTTCTGATCTGCTTTAAGTCTGTTGACCTTTTGGAAAAATATAAAATTTAGCTAACTTTGGAAAGATTAGATTAATTTTTGGATATTTTTTGTGTTGTACTTAATGATACTTTCATTTCAATGGTACTCTAGTAGTAATAGGTATACTGTATTACCATATACACTCACTAATAAGTCAAGTTGAACTTCAACCAACAAAAATTCTGATCTGCCATTGCATAATATGCATGTGATCAGAATCTATGTTGTTTGTTCTTCTGATTACTCCTAAAAACTGCACAGACCCAGATCTGCTGGTACAATATGTGATGGCAGATCTGGGACTGAGCAGTTTGCAGTTGTATTCATCTTATAAGTGAGTATATACAATAGGTCATTTTTGGTGTGCATCCTACTATTGCAGTACTTCATGTTTCTAGTACCCCATTCCTATTAATGCAAAAGGAATATAATCATCTGCAAATACACTGATTTCCAATGGATGCTTTAGTTTGCATGGACAATACATAAAGAGAAACGGAAAGAAAAAAAACTAATTACATTTTATAAAAAAGAACATAAAATGTCAAAAAACAACGGCATGCATGTTAGGGTCTGCATATTGGACTTACAGTCAAATTATTGCTGTAGGCTTTAACCCAAACCATAATGAACTGTTTAATAATAACCCTTAGGCTGGCAGAAAAATGACTGCTGTATCTCACTATCAACTAATGTGGGTTGAAAGTAAATTCGATGCATTTAATAATTTGGTTTTATCAGTTAGCATTCAGAATATACATAATAAATTTAAATCTAAAATTTGCAAATTTTGACATGTTTATCACTATAAAGCAATTCTATATATGTTTCTCCAATGTAAAAACTGGTTTAGCAATGGAACCCATTACATCCATTGGTGAGTTTTATATTTGAAATTGCTATATGATATATTTTACTTAATTTTTATTCTGGACTTAATTCAATCCAAAATAATGTGACTTTCACACAATACCAATCTTATCTTAATGTGTGTGTGTGTGTGTGTGTGTGTGTGTGTGTGTGTGTGTGTGTGTGTGTGTGTGTGTGTGTGTGTGTGTGTGTGTGTGTGTGTGTGTGTGATTTGGATTTTTAACATAGCTTTAAAAAAATTTCAGTCATATCACTATGATGTCTGCATTGTGGCAGTTTATAGTGATGTCTAGCACTGGGGCATCATGGTGCAGACATGTAGCATGATGTCCCGGCCAGTCACATTATCCTGACACAAAGCTGACTAGTCCTAACACTAACCTCTTAATGCTGAATGCCTAGCGAGGCAGTTGTTAGTACCATTGTTATAAGTCTTTGGTATGACTCGGGTTTGTATGAAATATATGCATTATTGTATACTGTGAATATTTGCATGTAAATCAAACCACATAGACCCAGACCTTCTGGTGCATTATGCTGCAGCAAATCAGGATCTATGTTGTTTGCAGTAGGACCCAACTTACAAGCATGTACAGCAAATACAGTACCTTGTTTATGATTTACCCCAGTATGGGGGTTTTCACCCATGAATTTTGTACATTCTTAATTATAATTCTGGTGAAAAGCATTAATTTGAGGAATCACTGTTACTTCAAAATGTCCTTAGATCGCAATATTTCTTGTCCTTCAGATTGTTGTTGTTGTTTGTTGTTGTTGTTGTGGGGCTTAATGCCATTTTTCAGCACACGATAGGCTATACATGGTGGCCAGTATTAATGGTGGAGGAAGAGACCGGGAAATCCCCGGAAAGAACCACCGACCCATGAGAAGCTACTGGCAAGCTTTCTCACATATCCACATTTGCCGAATCCTAGACTCGAACCCACGCAGACAGAGGTGAGATGGCAGTGATCTGTAACGGAGAGCGCTTTAGACCACTCGGCCACTTGGGGCCCCTCCTTCAGATTGTATTCTAGTGCATTATTCGATGGGCACTGATGTATAAGGACCAGTGTTTTCACTGGATTAATTGATCTAACTTTGTTGCTATGGAAGGTCATACTTTTCTCTTTCAATAGTGTATTTACTTGCTTCTTAACCAAGTCCACTGCAAACAGCATAGACCCTGATCTGCATGATGATCCTGCAGATCATTGTCTATGTTGTTTATTCTATTGATTACTCCTAACCAACTGCACAGACCCAGATCTGCCACCACATTATGCAGCAGCAGATCTGGGTCTGTGCAATTTGCATTTGGATCCAGCTTGTGAGCAAGTACACAGTAATTATCAGAATCACAGAACATGCAAATCAAAGGAAAAGGTTGGAGTCATGTGACCAATTTCCTCTTTGTCTTATGCTATTTTGTTTCTGGTCCAGAAATAATCTAAATTGCAGAATGACTGTAATGAATTAGTCTTTTAATCGTTGTGGTGTTTATCCATCAACTGAGTCAAAATTAGCAGCTTTGAAAACTTCATTTTCATTATTCATCAATATTAGCCAGTGGTTCCAAACATGAAAAAATACCCAGACCCAATCAAAAACTGCTGCAGTGATACCATTTTTTTTTAAAGTTCATGATCCTAGATGGTGTTACTTTGATTTGTGGGGGTTGCAATTTTATTACAAGATTTTGTATTTGCTTGACCAAGTTCTTTTCAGAATTTATGGACACATCTTGAAATTAGTATGCAGTGTTGATGTTTTTGAAATGTCAGCATAATGAATATCAGTATTTCTCAATAATGATTTCACACATCTAGGTTTTGGATCCTCTTGTCCAAAAGTGGAATTCAGAATCATATTATAGTAGAGAGCAGTTAACATGTGGTACTGTCATGGTCAGGTCCTGTTAAACTGGACAATTACAGCCATATTTAATATCTGACAATCTCTGCCACCTGCCAGGCATGTGTCCAGCATCAAATGACTACTTGGTCTCAATATTTGGTCATAAATATCTGGGAGGAGGGTCATAATTGTGCCAGTAATAGATGAGTTCTTCTCAAGCTGTTAAGTGAATGTGTTACTGGAGAGTGTTTATCTTATTATCTTGTCAATGGCCAGCTTTCATTATCAAGTAATCTCATACTGTCCATCTCTTTGTCTAGAGTCTCCAGACTCTTTGTATGTCACCAAATGAATATTCACCAAAGCTGTGGCCATCACAGGGCTATTATTGTTAGAATTATTCATTCTGTACAATTACCTTCTCTAACATTGGTTTTTCTTTTGTTCTTGATAAATTCCATCACCTAAAATGTCCAGGTTGTTTTGGAAATATGACATTAAAAATGGGCTTTCTTGTTTTGGTGATCTTTATTGCCTTGTTTTTGATTGGTACGGTATTTTGAGCAAAAGCTAATATGTACCAACTGCCTGTTTAATTATTCCATAACTACCATCTATACTTGCTTATAAGTCAAGTCAAATTACAAAACACCAAAGATCCAGATCTGCCATCACATAATGTGCCTACTGATTACTCCTAACAAACTGCACAGACCCAGATCTGCTGGCACATTATGCGATGGCAGATCTGGGTCTGTGGAGTTTGGACTCAACTTATAAGCAAGTATATATGGTAAATATTTTCTGTGTAATATTTCAGCTTCTTCTTCTTCTTTGGTTGTCCATGGTAATATTCCAGCAGACATCAGTAAATAGGAGGATGCTGATGTTTATTGCCTGGACCTGACAGCCTTATTTGTCCTGCAGCTATCCAATCTGAAACTATAAAATGTAGAAGGAGTGTGATTGCACTGTTTGTTAATAAAAATGATCAATTTTACTTCGATCACTGAATCAGTCTTAAATGTCACAAGGGTCATTGGTAAGAAATCTTATGTTTTTCAAGTTAAATTAACAGGGTGAGGTGGGAGTGTGTTACTGACAGCCACCCTTTGCCCAGCTCCCATGAGAAATTAGTTCCTCATCATGGACCCCTTTTCTTCCAGTTTTACACTGTGTTGTTGATTGGTATGGTCTATCAAGTATCCTTAGCTGTACATGTGTGGGTATTCATTGACTACTGGCAATGTAGAATATACTATTTTCATTCTCCTTTCACACTTTTAAATTGTGTCAGCAAAAATTGCTAAAAAAAACCCCAATGAATTGAGACTCAAAAAGACATAGCTGTTTTCAGAGCTCTAATAGACCTAATTGGATTTTTATATGCCATCCTATGTCAGTGGGGTATTATGATATGTCATTTTAAATCAGTGGGGTATTATGATATGCCATCTTAAGTCAGTGGGGTATTGTGATATGCCATCTTAAATCAGTGGGGTATTATGATATGCCATCCTATGTCAGTGGGGTATTGTGATATGCCATCTTATGTAAGTGGGGTATTGTGATTTGCCATCTTAAATCAGTGGGGTATTGTGATATGCCATCTTAAGTCAGTGGGGTATTATGATATAACATCTATCCATCTTTTTGTCCATTAACATTTACTTCTTTGGCTCAAACCTTTGTAACAGTTGAAGAGATTTCATGAAACTTTGCCCAGGTTTGTATCATAACTAGAATGTGTGCTGTATATGGTATCCATGCCCCACCACAACAGTGCAAGGGAAAATGAAATTATGTGACTTGTATCCTTTACCAGAGAATTTCTTTTTGAAGCAATAAAGATATTTTTAACTAAAAAAAAAATTTGCCCAATTAGCTGTCATCACTAGGCAGTGAATTGCATACATATCCATGCCCCCTGCCTCAAGGTCAAGCTCAGTGAAAGGGAAAATGTAATATTGGAACTTGTATCCCTTTCCTGAGAATTTCTTTTAAAAATATTTCAATGAAAGTTTGCCCAAGTATCTATCGTCACTGGAGGGTGTGTTGCATACAATAGTCATACCCCATGCCTCAAGGTCAAAGTCATATCAAGGGAAAATGTAATTCAGGGAACTGTATATTTTTCTAGAGTTTAACTTATGAATATATCAAGATATTTTAACAAGAATTAAAACATTATACAAGTGGCATCTTACATACCATTAGCTATGCATCCTACCTCAAGATGAAGGTCATGGCAAGGACAAATGTAATTCTGACTTGTATTCTTGACCGGAGTATAGCTTTAGAAATATTGGCAATAGTTGAATAAAAATTTGACCAGTTATATATCAAGACAAGGCAGTTTGTCATATACCATAAACATATCCCTTGCCTCAAGTTCAGGGTTACAGCAAGGGAAAGCATAAATCAGTGACATTAGGCCATGTGCTAATATAGCATTTAAATCAATGAAGATATCTTAAAGAAACTGTAGCCTGCTATATGTCATGACTTGATGGTTGCTAACTTGTTCAATTATACCCCTTGCTTCAAGGTCAAGGTAACAACAATGAATAATGTAAGTAAGTTTCCATATCCATGCTGTTACTTTATACCCTAGAGATATTTTGATGAACCTAGATCCACACCTTTCAATATAGTAAGACCCTAGCTCAAAGATCACGGTCATTAATAAGGAAAAGGTCATGAGATGAGCATCATCTTATGATCACATGTTGGCATATGCTTGGTGGTGTGTTTGTTTGTTGCAATCAACTGCTTAATAATTCTAAAACTAGATGTCTTCCATATAATTGTTCTGCAGGCTTGTTATACAAATTGGATGCTGTTTTATTGCCAGAGTCTGACACATCCTATTTTGTCCAGAAGCATTCAGATGTGATACCAAAAGTGGAGCATGGCATGGATGGTGGCAATAAAGATGACAGATTTATTTGGAACCCCCTGAATTACTTGTGAAATTAAATCTGATTCATTTTTGGACAAAATCATTTTCTGGTCATTTGGGGAGAAAGGTTTATGGTTCTGAAAGCACCATCAAAACTAAGGTCTTTATAACAGAATCCTTCTACATCCATCTGCTTTTTGTGTGATTTACATTGGTTACAAAAAAAATTTATTATGAATATTGTGCCAGCATGCAGCCAGTGATGATATATTGTCTCTTTTGCCATTAGATTTCAGAATTCTGTATGATTTTTCTGACATTTTTTCTAACATCGACCTGTATCAAATGGTAAATTTATTGCAAACAGCTGCTTAATCATGCCACAGTTAGATATTTTCCAGCAGTTATTTGGTAATCACTTGGGGTAAATGTATTTTATTTTTTCTTGTGCAATTTGATTTTCCTCAGAGTTAACTTGGGGGCAGGGGCACCATTTTTGACACCCTGTTGTCTCTTCTTTGTTGACAGTATCCAAATCCAATGTTTGGTCTTAGATTAAAATGTTGTTTTAGATACATTGCTCCACAGGCAGGTTTTGTGAGATTAATTGACATTCAAATCTGCTTTTTTCATATACCACAGAATACCACACATATTTATGTATAAATCGTATCCAATTGCAAACTTCATAGATCTAGTAGATCTAAGTGCATGAAGTTTGTTAGGAGCAGTAATTAGAACAAACAAAACAGACCCAGATCTGCCAAAACATTATGTGATGGCTGATCAGGGTCTATGTTGTTTGATACTTTTAAGTGAGTATATATGGTACATGAGGTTGAAGAGACTAATGAATACTTCACATTGCTGTTTTACAGTCACTGAATGACTCTTTTATGGGCTTCAGCTGATACTTGGCAGGACAGATGGCAGATATCAACTGACTGTCTGAAATATCAGTTATTTCTTATGAGATTAATTCGGCATAATTACTGCTATCTAACTGCCTGTCTCATTAAAGTACTTCATTATTGTGATAAATGGTTTGGACAATGGAAAATACTCCTAGGTCCATTCTTGTTATTGTTAAGCACCTCTGTATAAATTTAAACATTTAAACTGTAGCATGTGGTCAGTACTTGTTTTGTCAAGCATATAAATACATGCATACATATATACATACATACATACATACATACATACATACATACATACATACATACACGCATGCATGCATACATACATACATACATAAGAAGATCCAAAAATTATCCATGTTTTATTCCTTCTAGTGCTTTTGCATCATCTTTATGGATGTTCTTCAGGTGAATATATCATTCCTTTGCAATATTTTTGTAAATAAACAATTTGACATCATTATAATATTAATTACATCATTATATATATATATATATATATATATATATATATATATATATATATATATATCCATCTGTATGTAGAAGTTTTTGTCTTCCTTTGTGACATCTTTCATGTAATTTTGGCCACACTACTCTACCTTGTATATTTGGTGGTATTAATGTAATCATGCATAAGGGCATCCTTAGTGGGACATTTGGTGGTATTAGTGGAATGATGCATATGGACATCCGTAGTGGGACATTTGGTGGTATTAGTGGAATCATGCATATGGACATCCATAGTGGGACATTTGGTGGCATTAGTGGAATCATGCATATGGTCATCCATAGTGGGACATTTGGTGGTATTTGTGGAATCATGCATAAAGTCAGCCTTAGTGGGACATTTGGTGGTATTATTGGAATCATACATAAAGTCATCCATAGTGGGACATTTGGTGGTATTAGTGAAATGATGCATATGGGAATCCATAGTGGGACATTTGGTGGTATTAGTGGAATGATGCATATGGACATCCTTAGTGGGACATTTGATAGTATTAGTGGAATCATGCATATGGACATCCTTAGTGGGACATTTGGTGGTATTAGTGGAATCATGCATATGGACATCCATAGTGGGACATTTGGCAGTATTAGTGGAATCATGCATATGGACATCCATAGTGGGACATTTGGTGGTATTAGTGGAATCGTGCATATGGACATTTGAAGTGGGACATTTGGTGGTATTAGTGGAATCATGCATATGGACATCCATAGTGGGACATTTGGCAGTATTAGTGGAATCATGCATATGGACATCTGTAGTGGGACATTTGGTGGTATTAGTGGAATCATGCATATGGACATTTGAAGTGGGACATTTGGTGGTATTAGTGGAATAATGCATAAAGTCATCCTTAGTGGGACATTTGGTTGGATCATGCATAATGATATACTCATTATTTGTGGGTCATTCAGTCTAAGATGTTTGCCTAGTCCTGATTAAGAGAGTTGTGATAATAAAATATACAGTGTCTCAGACAGTAGAATTTAAAGATCAAGAAAAGATCATCCATTGAGAATAAATTATCTCCAGTTGCAAGCAATATAGACCGTGATCTGCTGTCACATAATGGGCCAGATCGGAACAGCTAGCAAAACTGAATCAAACAGTGGTTCTTCCTAGAGCATGCAAAGATTATATAAGGAAGTTCAAAGTTTGAGATGTGAAACACCCACCTACTCAAGTCCTCAGTTACAAACCACAATTATCATAGTTAGCCAAAGTCCAAATGCTGCAAACAACTAATGTATTATGCAATTGAAGTTTAGAGGCAATAGTTGGTGACTGAAGTCCATTTCATAATGCTGGCACACTATTGTCTATTTCATATATTAACCATAATCAATTTTTGCATGGATTATGAAAGAACACTTTAATTTCAGTTTATAATATTAAATCTACTAAATTAAAAATATATGATTTCATTTTTATTGACTCTCCTAAATATGCAGGAGTTAAATTGTTTCCTTAAATATATTGCAAACTCATGTCACATACTGTGATAAATTTTCAAATAGACTAAAGCTTCTACAGTCAATGAAGACAACTCTCAGACACCTGCCAGTGATATTACCATAGCTTCAGATATTCATTCTTCAGAGTATATTACCCTCTGCTATTGAAACTTATGTATCATTGGTACACTGATAAATTGCTTGATTTGGTGACCTGAAAATGTCAAATATACATGATATTCATAACTTGGGCCATGTAAAATTGTCAGGCAATTAAGCAGTTATCTTGATGGCATTTGTTGTAGTGGGACCTTTATATTATGCTCTCTTGAATACAGAAAACAGGTAGATCTTGATGGTTTTCACACTGTACAGTTAAAGATCACTAATAAAATCAGCAGTAGTCAAATTTTGATTGTCCATGTCCACTTATATACACTCTGTATTTCCAATTTTATTTGTCTTTGCCCACCCACATACACTACATATTTGTAATTTTAATTGTACATGTCCACACATATACATTACATATTTGTGATTTTAATTTGTACATGCCCATGCATATGCACTACATATTTGTGATTTTAATTGTACATGTCCATGTACATCCACTGCATATTTGTAATTTTAATTGTACATGTCCATGTACATACACTGCATATTTGTAATTTTAATTGCACATGTCCATGTACATACACTACATATTTGTAATTTTCATTGTACATGTCCACCCACTTACACTACATATTTGTAATTTTAATTGTACATGTCCATGTACATACACTACATATCTGCAGTTTTAATTGTACATGTCCACCTACATACACCAGATATTTGTAATTGTAATTAACTTTGTCCACCCACATACATCACATATTTGTAATTTTAATTGTACATGTCCATGTACATACACAACATATTTGTAATTTTAATTGTACATTTACACCCATATACACCTTATAGTTGTAATTGTAATTGACTTTGTCCACCTACAGGTACTACATATTTGTAATTTTAACTGCATACACTCACATTTGCAACTTTAATTGTCCACGTCCATCTACACACATATTTGTAATTTTAATTGTACATGTCTATGTACATACACTACATATTTATAATTTTAATTGTCTTTGTCCACCCACATACACAACTTTTTGTAATTTGAACTGTCCATGTCTACCCACTTTTACTATGTATTTGCAGTTTGAATTGTCCATGTCTACCAACTTAACGCCACACTACATATTTGCAATTTAAAACAGAAGCATTATTTACAGGCATCAAGCTGCTATTATGAACATTTTAATTTGAAATTCAATACTCTTGGTTTTATTTTCATTCTAATAATTTCAAAATAAATCATTGATCACCACTGCCATCAGGTATCTCAACTCTTCCTACATCTTTAATGCTAATTTTTGCTACTAGTCTTTGGTCAATAGAAATTGAATTCACAATGTTTAAAAAAAACCAAACAATTTCTGTTAACATAGCATGTATGCAGAATGTTAAAGGAGAAGAATTTGCCATTTCTGATGGAAAACAAGCTTCAATATATCTATACTGTGAAACTCTCAAGGGGGTGTCCCCTCACAGGTAGACTGGCCAGTTACTTTAGCTTTAAACCCTAAATCTTCTCAAAACCAGTTCATCACAGGTAGACTGGCAAAATAGTTGGCTTCCAGTAAAACTTCAAACCAGGAAGCTACCCAAAACCAGCCACTCACAGGTGGACTTCTAAAAAAATTGAGTCCCAATAATGCTATATGCCAAGTAGCTATTCCAAATCAGCCACTTGCAGGTAGACTTGTCAAATAATTTAATCCCAATAAGACATGAAGCAACCCAAAACCCACCACTCACTTACCAAACAGTCTGGTCTCAATAAAACTGCAATAAAACTTTTGGTACATGTAATGACAGTCCCAGCTTACTTACTTAGGCATAAGGTTTGAATTTGGAACGGTGAGAAAAGGATCAAGTCAGAATCATGGTTTGTCCAAATTGGGATTCCTAGCCAAAATGGAATCCCTAAAAATAAAGAGGCAATTATAGCCCTAAAAAGGGCTGTTTTGGCAGGTTAGTCGAAAGTTCTTCTGTGGTCTTCTGCCTCTTGAACTTTTTTGTGTGAGTCTTGTCTGGTTGGTTCAGGAAACTCCTTGAGGTTGTGTATTGCCATCAAGTAATTCGCAGCATCAATCAGATCGTTCAGTTGGTAGTTTTGGTAGGCATGTCGGTAGTATTGGGCGAGAAGCCTGACCCCAAAGTGCCACTGGTTTGGACTAGGTTTGTATGAATTCAGGATTCGCCATGCGAGGAGTTTGACTGCGCTGATGAAATTTCCTGGTTTTTTTTGTCCTCTATCGCCAGACTTAGTCTCATTTCCAGAAATGTTTTCCTATAAGGTTCCCTCTCGTAAGTCTCTCCCTCTTCTTCTTCCTCTACCTCTACTTCTTCCATCTCTTCTTCCTCTTCATCACTAGAGGAGGACATTTGTAGATCTGCTTCTACTGTAGTTTCCTTCTCACGATGAACTCTCTGCCGTGGTGGTGATTTTGTAGCTACAGGAGCATGGGCCACTATACTCGCAAAGGTTTCCTGTGCTTTTTGTTTTACCGGGATGTGGTCCGGTTTTGCCTGGGCAGTAGCGATTGTTTGCCTGGCCCTAGTTATTTCTTCAACTTTAGTTGGAGTAGTTGCTATAATTGGCACAGTCTCCTGCTGGGTATTGTTCACTTGTTGAGTCATGCTTGGTGGGTTGCCCCCTAACTGGGTCTGTAATGAATGTTCCCTCTGTTTGTGCCAATTTCCCTCTCTGTGACGACTCCTGGGCCTTTGTCTTTTTTCTTCTTTATTCTCCCAGATCAACAGCAAAGTTGTTCTATTTTGCTGTGCTCTCAAGCTCCAGCCTGAAGCAATAAGAAGACCAAGTCCCTTTATTGCATTCAGCGCCTGGGCGGCAATAAGTTGCTCCATCGCTAGCTCCATTAATCCTTGTTACTTGTTGCTCTCTTCGTTGCAGACTGTCCCAGCTTTTTAGAACTTCAGTTTTTGATTTTGCAAATTTGGTTTATAGTGTTTGATAACACTGACCTCATTTTTTGTGTAATGTGGTTGTGGAATTCCATTTTCAAACTCTTCCTCAGAGCTCTACAGTTTATCATGCTCTTAGGTTAGAATTCTGTGTTAGCATATGGTAACAGGTTCATAACTGCAGTGTTGATCAAGATGTCCAACACAAATGCTAGTTTACAGACACAATGACCCCCTGTGTCAAGATATTTTACCAATCATTAGTATGAAAGAAGTTATATTAGTATTGATTCTTTGAGGAGATGGTTTAAAAAAAAAGGATGACTGAGATGGATGGAATTATCTCCATAGCAACAGTGTTACCATATGTACTCGCTCATAAGTCTAATCAAGCTGCAAACAACAAAGATACTTTTCTGTTGTAGCATAATGCACCTGCAGATCAGGGTCTGTGTTGTTTGTTCTACTAATTACTCCTAACAATCTGCTCAGACCCAGATCTGCCAGCATATTATGTGATGGTAGATCTGGGTCTGTGCAGTTTGCAGTTGGACTCAGCTTATAAGAGTGTATTATCGATACGTGCATTTTCTATTTTCAGCACGTGTTATCATGAATTCAGTTGATTGAAATGTAATCTTTTAGCATAAGGTTTTGTACAAAAAGGTGATTAAGTCTTTCAAACTGACATTGTGAGATTTTGTTAAGCTGTTTAAAATACAGGTAAAAACAATGTACAGGCAGTGATGGAGGGGTTTAGACATGAAACTGTAAGTTATTAGAAAAGTAGAAGACTAAGCCAGTAAAAG
The DNA here is from genome assembly GCA_016617855.1 of Megalonaias nervosa. Lineage (NCBI taxonomy): Eukaryota > Metazoa > Mollusca > Bivalvia > Unionida > Unionidae > Megalonaias > Megalonaias nervosa. The sequence continues at coordinate 5,595 of JAECUM010026786.1, read as the reverse complement.
TTAGTAATATACATTTATTGCCCTCCTTAGGAGGTGATATGACATTTGTTCACCCAAGGTAAATCATGTTCTGGGTGTTTCATATCTTTGCCCAAAACAAGGGCAATTAATTGTTTATTATACAGAATCAAACAAGACTGGGAAACACAAACAAATAAGGGACACAGGAGTGAAAGAGGCATGATTAATTGGGGGAGATACACTATTTTGTTCCCTGGCATATGACATTTTGCGCACCAATCACTGACATTTAACTTTTATGAGTTATAATAGTATCAGATCTGTATTACAGATCCAGAACGGTGGTTAAATTGCCAAATTTTTTATTATATTCTCAAACTGTAATGATCTTTTTCATGGATAGCTCAGTGTTTAGGCATAGACAGAAGAAGTAGAATCAGCAATAATGCTTTTCATGTGGTATTTACTGCTATGGTACTGTTTTACATGTACCAACTCACATTTTTATAAATTCAGGGTTAAATGCAGTACAATAAACCTGACTAGCAGACACTTAAAGATAATGAACACCTGCGCATCAAGGAAAACATTTAAAAACCCTTTTCTTTATTTCCTTTATATATTTAACTTACAGTGAAACTTAAAAGATCCAGATCCAGAGGGAGGCATAGATTTTGTTTTGGTTAATTGGCTACTTGGGTAACTGATAGTAGCACACATAATACATTTTATATCCAGCATGCACTGCATTAGTTAATATTTGATTAAAAAGTCAAATGAGTGATATTTGGATAATTGATGCCTTACAGTGTGAAGGAAACCTGTCCATAAAGGACAGCATTTCATGGTCCCTTAAGCATTCTTTGTCGAGAGGTATTACAGCACATATATTTTAGGATTTTAGGATTTTAATCAGGGTTTTACTGTGACGAACTGAGTGTTACCGTAACACTTTAGTAGTACTGCAGTTGATTTAAAAATGATCTGCCATCACATAATGCATTGGCAGATCTGGGTCTGTGCGTGTTTGTTAGGAATAATCAGTAGAACAAACAATTAGACCTCTATCTGCATGTGCATTATGCTACAGCAGATCAGGATCTTTGTTGTTTGCAGTTTGCTTTGACTTATAAGCGAGCATATACTGTCATTTGATTAGCAGGTGTATATTATGCATATGATTTTAATATTAGATTATATGACGACTTTTTGCTGCAGAAGGGTTTGTTGTTCTAAACAGGGGTCATTTTGTTACCCAAAAATCTCATGTGACAAGCCCATCCACCAAATTCTGAAAATTTTAGCCAAACTAATTTTCAAAGACCGACATGTAATCCAATGACAACCCCCCCCCCCCCAGCTTTATGTAAATATTGTTGGCGAATGCCATTGCTTAAGACAGGATAGATACAGATGATTATGTGCGGTTTGCTTAGCAATTGAAGACTCACAACCAGAGTAATGTTGTGGTATTTGGAAGACTTCTATCTACCAATTATACTCGCTTATAAGTCGAGTCCAACTGCAAACTGCACTGACCCAGATCTGCCATCTCATAATGAATCAGCAGATCTGGGTCTATGCAGCTTGTTAGGAGCAATCAGTAGAACAAATTACATAGACTCTGATCTGCAGGCACATTATGTGATGGCAGATCAAGGTCTTCGTTGTTTACTGTTTGAATAGATTTATAAGTGAGTAAAGATGGTACAGTCTTCTGATGCTCTAAGAAATAATAGCTCCCCCTCCCCCTTTACAAAAGATGAGGAATGCAGTTTGATGTAATTATTGCTGGATCACAATCTTGAGTTATCATTATATAGAAATATTTATTAATGGCTGCTTACAACCACAGTTGAAAATTTGTGTCTTGTTGATAAAAATCAATTAATATTGATATTCCTGATGTTAAGAACAGAGCATAATCTATTTCATGATGTCTGGAAATGGTCTGTAGACTGGTTCTTTTGTTACCAGAAAATGAGGCTTTTAAAATATTTTGGAGTTGTATGTTTTGATTACATATACAGAGATTTTGTATTCATAGGATAAGATTTTATAGGAATTCTTTGACAGAGGAGTCATTAATAGCTAGTAATAGGGTATCATTCCCAATGAGCATTATCTTAAAGCTCTCAATTTTAGCTCTTCACTCCTGAAAATATTGTACCTACCCTGGATTTAGTGAATTTCCTTTCTTAAACGAGGGCCCTTGCCCAGTTCTCATTTATGAAGAAGAAATAAAATGGCTTTACATTCATTAATGCTAAATATGGCTTCATTGAAAATTTAGTTTGATATTGACTTTGGTTAACATCCCAACAATAAAATTATATGTAAAATAAGGTGACCACATCAGATTTTGGAAAAATTCATGCTGTTCTGATTGCTGCCAATGTGATGTTTGTTAATCCTAGATCATCTAAGATGTATTACATGAAATCATGACTGGGTCCCTCTATTGTTCCCTATAAAATACCATTCAGAATGAGGGTAAAGGAACTAGACCAAATGTGGCAGCTCGTTACATTGTATTAAGATTGGTATATTATGATGATTGCTTATCTCTTTATAATGCTATCAACTGCATATTTTATCACTAACAGTTAAGAATCCGAGAAGTACTTTCCCTGACATGTTATACAAAATCTTAAGGTTCTACACCAATGACACAAATGTGAGCAAAAGTTACACTAAACACAAACAAAAAATTAAGTGTAGCACCTGGGTCAAACCAGATTTGACTGGATCTAGTGAAGACACTTTATACAATTGCATGAAATGATGTATATGTTTATAAATGCAAATTAACAATGAATTTTTGACACCCTAGCTCGCACCCTTGCTTCAACTTCTTATAGACTAAACCATAACAACAGAAAATCCTACCTTATGCAAAGTTCAGCAGTAGATCTAACAAAATGGTATTGTTCCTCAATGGATATAATCAAACCATAACTTTACAACAGGTATTCATAAATGATATAATTTGTCAATGGTTATGATCAGTGCATAGATTTTATCAACAGATATGACTGATATACAGAATTACCAGTAGATATGATCACTGTATGGATTTGTCAACAGATATGATCGATGTGTTGAATTATTGTTCGTTAACAAGTATGATGTTGTATTTGATTGTTATACATATAATTACATTGACTTTATGTTCAAAATGCACACACACACACACACACACACACACACACACACACACACACACACACACACACACACACACACACACACACACACACACACACACACACACACACACACACACACACACACACACACACACACACACACACACACTCCATCAACATAATATTATCTAGTTGCACCCAGGTGATGACCACAAATATATGCAATCCGCAGCTTCTGACAAATGGTTAAAGAATGGCTTTGTGTGGTCCACTTCTCCAAACTTGTTAAAGGATTCCTCAAGAACCTCTTGATCCACAGACCTGTTGGTGCAGAACCTTCAATGCTCCCTCAAACTGTTAACTTGTATTTTCCCTCTAATCAAATCCACATTGACCATAGTATATGGGTTACACACTTACATGCAGTTCATAATATGGAGAGAATTGGATCCATAAGCAATATAATTATGTTCTTATCCATGCTACAGCAAGTAAGTTTTTTAAATTGCAAAGGCTAAAAGCCATACACCTAGCATAACATTAAACATGGCAAATGAAACCCATCTACATTTATGTTCAGATATAATACAAAGGTATTTTCATGCCCACAGTTCAATAACATTAAATAACTATAAGTTATCCAAGAGTGCAATTTCCTCCAGGTGACCATTTTATCTCCATATTTACAGCATTTACAGTAGAAGTGTTCTGCTAAGATGAGAAACTGCCATATGGGAAGTATGGGAACAACTTGGGGGGGGGGTGAGAGTTGGGGGTGGGTTATCCCAGACAAACAAGCCCAATTTCAAAGATCAGTGTCTGTATTTTTGTTTCCTTTTTAATTCAAAATAGATTACTATAGTATCCATTATATATCAGGTCAAATACCACTTGCCCTGGCCAAGATATGTGTGTGTGTGTGTGTGTGTGTGTGTGTGTGTGTGTGTGTGTGTGTGTGTGTGTGTGTGTGTGTGTGTGTGTAAAAACAAAACATCTGTGATAGTATAAAGAACTTTGACAGAGTAATCAACAGAACAGCCAGATATAGTTTCTTTTGAATAAATATGCTTGCATTTTGTTATAAATCCAGGGATTTCATCACTCTCAATCTCATCCGGGGAATTCCCATCATTTTTTAAAACTGCCATTGTAAAACGTCTGCTGAAGAAACCAACACTTGACCATAACAATTTAAAGAACTACTGCCCAGTTTCTAATCTCCCATTCATGTCAAAAATCTTAGGAAAAGTTGTTCTATCCCAACTTGTATCTCATCTGAATGCAAACAGTCTTTTTAGCAATGTACAGTCTGCATATCGCCCTTGCCACAGTACTGAAACTACTCTTCTGAAAGTAGTTAATGACCTTCTCTCTGCTTTTGATAGCGGAAAGATTACAGTCCTCACCCTCCTTGATTTGTCTGCAGCATTTGATACTATAGACCATGATATATTACTTCACCATCTCCAGCATGTATTTTGGCATTCATGATACAGCCTTACTGTGGTTCAAGTCCTACTTGGTCAACAGACACAAATTGTGTCCGCAAATGGAATACACTCCAGGCCAGTTGATCAATGTTGTGGTGTTCCACAGGGGTCTGTTCTTGGACCTGTTCTCTTCATTCTATACACTCAGCCAGTCTCAAGTGTCATAGATCATCATCCATTGTCTCACCAATTGTATACTGATGACACCCAAATATACAAATCTAGCCACCCAACCAAAGTTGATGCTACCATCCAAGGTGTAGAGAGGTGCATTTCTGATGTGAAATCATGGATGACATATAACAAGCTGCAGATGAATGATGATAAAACTGAAGCCATTCTGATTACAACACAAAGACTTTCTCATTCACATCCTTTACTCTCATTCACATCCTTTACCTCAAACAATAAATATCAACAACACCAACATTAAATTCACAGTCAGTACAAAACCTAGATGTTACTCTCGACAGTACTCTCACATTGCACCAACATGTCATGAACATATGCAAGGCTGCATATCTTGAGCTGAGATGCATCAGCTCCATTTGCAAATATCTTTCAGTTGATGCCACTAAAACACTTGTGTGTTCCTTAGTACTTTCAAGACTGGACTATTGTAACTCAATTCTGTCTGGTTCATCTCAATATCTACTCCAAAAACTTCAAAAACTTCAAAACACAGCTGCTCGGATCATCCTTAGAGTACCACGATCAGAGCACATATCCCCCCTGCTCTGTACCCTACATTGGCTATCTATTCGATCCAGAATCAAACACAAAATTTGTTCTCTGTGCTATGTTTCACTGACAGGCTCCAGTCCAACATATCTATCCGACCTCACCCATGTGTACACACCAGCAAGATACTTATGCTCCTCTTCTGACACTCGTATTCTCATTATTCCCACTATGAAAATGAAATCATATGGACAATGTTCTTTTGTGTACCAGGGCCCAGCAATGTGGAACGAATTGCCCACTGAACTTAGACA
>JAECUM010026784.1:0-80971 GCA_016617855.1 Megalonaias nervosa | reverse complement strand
GTTTAGTCATGTTTTCTTGTATCTCCCTATTTTCTGCATCATTTATGTTTACGTGTTGGTTATTTGCTATGCTTGCATAAGTTTTGGGCGCAGGCTCATTTTTACAGTCTTTTGGACTGTGTCCTACTTGTTTGCACCTGGGGCATGCCCCTTCTTTTTCGCAGCCCCTACACCAAGTTTTCACAAGGAAACCCATAACATAGAAGAATGTTGGGATTTTCTTCGCTTCTTCTTTTCTGACTGTCAGTACCCTTACTCCTGACTTGATATCATTGAAACCCCATATAGTGGCCATTCTTTGCCCCACCACTTGGGTATTGAGTTTTTTCTCTATTTTGTATATTATTTCGCAATTGTGTATTTCAAGAGGGAGGCCAGAAATAAACAAATCCGTCTTTTTTTCCTCTACCTCTCTTACAATTGGTGTTGCTGCCCCTACTCTTGCTTTGATTCCTTTCACCTCTATGAAATCTTGCTTGAGGATAGGGGTTTCATACACTTTTGGGTACAAAATGTATTTGTTCTTGCCCCCATTTTGTAGTCCATATATGCTATTAATGTCTATTCCTTGAGCTCTCATTGCTATTAGCACATCAGATTGTCTAGGGCAATTTTGAACATCTCTAAAGTCTATTTGTTGACATCCAAGAGGGTGTAGGGCTATTAGATGGTTTCCCTCTACTTTTGTAACAAAGTGGGTATTTAGTTTGGTGCCAGTTTTCCTAATCCCTCCCAATTGTGCTTGGCCCATTTATTTGTAGTGAGTAGTTTTCACGTCAATTGTCTTCTCCAAATGCAGGTCTCACACTACTATTTTGTTACTAGTTGTAATTCACTGATTTGACTTCTGTTAACCAGTTTATACGCCGGTCAACCTCTATTCCTTTCTGAATTTTTCTCTTCCCTCTATATTTGTCCTTTGTTTCAAATCTCAATTAATTGCTGATCAAACACAAATGACTTAGTAAGTTCAAATAAAAGAAACCCAGTCACACATGAATAGTCTCAGCTACCCAAGCTAAATTCAATCTCAGCATAATCACAAGAAACAAATGAAGAAAAAAACAAAACAAACAAAAAACAAAAAAACAAAAGAAACACACAGAGGTGTGATGAATAACTCACTCTTTCGTGTTCCACTTGAATCCTATATCTGCTTGGTCCTAGCCATTTTGGGGGGCCCCGAGTGGCCGAGTGGTCTAAAGCGCTGACCGTTACGGATCACTGCCATCTCACCTCTGTCTGCGTGAGTTCGAGTCCAGGCTCGGCTAACGTGGGTACGTGAGAAAGCCTGCCAGTAGCTTCTCGTGGGTCGGTGGTTCTTCCCGGGATTTTACAGGGTTCTTCCTCCACCATTAATACTGGCCGCCATGTATAGCCTATCTTGTGCTGAAAAATGGCGTTAAACCCTATAACAACAACAACAGCAACCTAGCCATTTTGAGATTTATTTACTAATGACTTTACTTGTCCAACAGGAGTTTAAGAATATTCGTATTAATGAGCCATATGTAAACAACATTTGCAAGTGGCATTAGAGCTCTTACCGCATTACTTACAAAAGTAGCAATTATAACTGTTAAGTTGTAGCTGTTTGTGCGTGTGGGTGTATAAGCGGTAAATACAGTTGGATTCTGCTTTAATGATTATTCAGATTTTCATAAAACATTATAAAACTGAATGAGCTACAGATAAATTGAAGAAATAATAGTAAGTGATGAATAATGTAAGTGTTGAATGCGCTACTCTATCTTACAAAAATGACGAGTTCTTTCAAATTTAAAGGGAGAGAATTATAATCTTCCTTTTATTTTTGCATTGGACAAGAAAATCCCGAATATATTAGTTGTCTCCCGATTCGACGAAGTGGAAATCTAAGTTCTAAATACGAACTTTCTTGTCGTAAATAAAATTATTTCGGCTTACATTTCAAGGGATAGTGTGAAGACCTGTAATAAAAACACGTGGTTGTGTCACGGGTGACTTAATTAGTGGAACAAGTGTTTTAGTTATGTCAGTAGCATTAGTACTTTGATATCTCTACCTCTCATCGTGAGTTTTTACATCACACTTTATACCAGGAACATTCAGCGCAGTTTATTAAGATTTCATAGACTGCATGAAAGGGTATGAGAAATATACTCATCAAATTTCTAACTGATTGCTACATTTTTGACGCGAAATCTCCATTTATATTCAACGCAAGCGAAGATTAAACTGATAGTAGATACGGATATATTCCTTATCATGCCAAATTTTAACGAGATGAGCTTCAGAAGAAAGAAATTCAAGTGTAAACTATCTTTCCTCAAAAGATCACTACAACAGTAAAATTCAGTTTCAAGCCATTAATAACTACTTACATCTTGTATTCATGACTACAAGACATCCCAAGCGTATACAGTTTAAATATCTATAAATAAAATTCACAAGTACACACATATACGCACGCATAGGCACATGCAATTCCTTCAGTTGAAGATGATATCTTGGCATCTCTCATGCAGGAAATTATTTCTTTTTTAAAGGCGTGGTACTACTGTTGTTTAAATAAAGGTCGGATATTTTGTTCGTTGTCGTTTTTAAAATGGCATGGAACGCTTTTTGTTGCTACTCTTTTTTATATAAACGCCGGGTACTTTTTCATTTACACTGTTTCTATCAAGAAATCATGATTAGAAATATATCCTTTTTTAATAATTGTGTAAAGTTCCTTTATCAATAAAATTAATTTTCTTACTTTCGAATTTACACATCTTTTGTAATTTTTGTGTAAAATAGATTGCGCTTGCACCTGAACATTGATCATCTCACATTTCGAAGAGTTTAAAAGCTTTAAACTTATCAGCCAACACTCGCATTTGGATTCCTTGTAAAGTTTCAGAGCCTCAGTGTTTAGCGTGCTGGACTCCCGATCGAAAGGTTACAGGCTGAAATCCTATTACCCGATTAGACTGACTCTGCTACCGTGGAAACCGCTCCGGTGGCCTAGTGGTTAGAGCGTCCGCCTTGGATGCGGGAGGTCGCGGGTTCGAACCCTGGCCGAGTCATACCAAAGACTTTACAAAAATGGTACTAACAGCTGCCTCGCTTGGCGCTCAGCATTAAGAAGTTAGTGTTAGGACTGGTCGGCCTGGTGTCAGGATTATGTGAATGGGTGGGACATCATGCCACATGTCTGCGGCATGATGCCTCAGTGCTAGACATCACTATAAACTGTTATACTGCAGACATCGTAGCGATATGACTGAAAAATTGTTAAAGCTACGTTAAAAATCTAAATCACACACACACACACACACACACACACACACACACACACACACACTGCTATCGTGGTGTGTCTGTGTTCAAAGCAGTTGTCTCAGAATGCAGATCGTCATTGACATGTAGGTCCGAGATTTTTGTAGTTATGTGACTCGGAACGCAAATGTCGAATTCCAGGTCAAATTTCATCAACCTATAGTTTCGGCGGATTAAAGAATAAAGAATGCTACACTCGCAATTTCGGAGAAATAAAATCTCATTCCTATCGATTTCATGCAGGTATATCTCGATGAAAGGTTGTTAAAGTTGCTAGGCCGGCTAGTAAGCTGATACCCTCTGCCGACACCAAACAGTGTCGGCGAATTCCAAGTTTTCGATAGGCAGCGGACTCTGACCCTACACCCCAATATAAATGTCCAAATATCAAAAATGGGGTGGCAAGGGTCAGAGGAAACTCGGACTACACTAGAAGCTACAAGTCATTGGTTATCATTTCCGTAAAGACTACCAGTGGTGTGATACACACCAACTTCTTTTCAATTTATAGTTCCGAAATTCTAAACTGAAACATGGTCCCTGCTATTATAATACAACAATGAAATTATTCTTTTCAAAACTCTTTCGCCAGGCAACACTGGAACACGTCACGTAAATATCTTATATACACAACAAACCCGAAAATAAAACAATTTTGAATTATATCTGTTGTATTCCCGCCCACCCACCACCACCCCACCCCAGAAAAGAACACACACACATAAAAAGAACTTCTTTCGACATAAACTAGCGCTATTTCGAGATGGTTCTGTCTTGAAAGAATACAATAAAATATTGTAGAGTACACATACCCTAACAATGTCATAACTTCAATTCAACGAGAAAAAGGAAGTATACGGAGCTGCGTACACATACATGAATGAGCGGCCTCTATGTTTCCAGGTCAGGTCACTACGCTAATTGTGAAATGTCGAACGTATATACCCACATATTCAAATTTGCTAAAATAACACTTTTGTTTTGTTTGTACCCCGTTGTATTGTGGTCTAGTGGGCCCTTTAATGTATTCCAGACGGTAACTATACTCTCTCTCTCTCTCTCTCTCTCTCTCTCTCTCTCTCTCTCTCTCTCTCTCTCTCGGCTGACCTGATATTTAGGATCGAACCCGCACCATTCTGGTAAGTGTCTAACTCCTTAATCATTGCATTACCGCGGTTGATTGGGTGTCATTGTATACACTTGACAGTCCAAGGAAAACGATCAAGCTTAGGTAAATGACCACATACCATCGCCATAATCTTTTTACCTTTAGATACGTCTCGTACGGGTATCTAAGATACAAGGGTTATGTCATTAGTTCAGATCCTATCTGATACATATATCTGAGACGCAAGAATAATGTCATCAGTTCAGATCCTGTCTCATACGCGTATCAGAAATACAAAGATTATGTCAACAGTTCAGTTTGAATAAACCATGTTAAGTAAAAGAAATTTATTAGTAAACTAAAAAATTGAAAAAGACATGTCCTAACACTTTTCTTAAATATTGATCAACTTGCTAAGACGGACAACGAGAGGCCGAATGGTCTAAGTCGCTCGCCTTACCTCTGTCCGCGTCGCTTCGAGTCTCGGGCTCAGCCAGAATGGGTATGTCAGATCTCTTCCTCCATCAGATATACTTGCCTCCATGTATAAGCTATCATGTGCTGAAAAATAGCGTTAAACCCACAACAACATGCTAACTTGATTCCACTCCAACATCCTCAACTTTAGTTCATGGATATAAATTTTTACAAAATTTCATACCACCAACTCTTGAACAACCACCGCATCCCAGGAATTTGAAGTCCGCACCGTCAGCAACGCAGATGATATTGCACAAAATTATGAGTACACTAATGCACGAAATTATGAGTACACTAATACACGAGGTGGTGGTGGTGGTTGTTATGTTTATTTTTTAACAACATGGAAATAACAACAGCTGTATCTGCGTATCTGGTATAACGGTACCAATTGTACAACCCCAGGTGGGCGGAGCTTAAGGTGTCGGGAACATTGCATTCAGAAATAAACCACAAAACTAGCTGTGATTGGTGCATTATGTAAGAGTTGTACTTTCTGTTAGGCTTAAAAAAAAGTTGAGCCTCTTGGCAACATGTGAGATTATGTTAATTCATAACTATATCACATTTTGTATTTTTTATGATTTTTTTTAAATGTGGTACACATGACTGAAAATGTATCTGGTGTAACTAGATAACTCTTACCCCTGTCTAGTTCCAGCAGAGTTATCTCTCGTAAATGCAATGGAGTACCTGGTTCTGTCCTTGTCAAATTGACAATCTAACATTGTTCTCTGTGACAATGGGTGACATGCATGCTGAGGTAGGATAGAAAGTATATTTATTTTACAAAACATTAGCATTGAGGTCTATGGAAAAACAATTGGTACCGTGATACCATCTAGGCATATATGTCTGACTGTTCGTCATTTCATGGGGGTGGGGGTGGCGGGAGCACCTTAATATCTTTGTCCAGTATACGTCTAGCAAACTTGTCCTTTTAAGTTCGTACTAGGCTCAATCCATTCTGTTCCATAAATCTTGTAATAAGTATTAGGAGCAACAAAATACGATTTTATTCTTGAAATACTCGTTGAAATAAATTAGTTTAAAGGTAATATACACAGTTGTGATTGAGGTTAGAAAGCACTGTGTTGTTTAGTGCTAATAGACACAGTCTAGATTGTTCTCTCTGAATGAAAACACTGAAGTGATGGACTCTAATTACTCTCTGTAGTATGACACTGTCATTATCGTACTTTAAAAGGCTAGTCGTTAATAGACTAAATTTTGGTCTAACGATGTACATTTCGACCGAACGTGCTATTGTGAAATACTGTTAAGAAACCAGATCTAAAATTAACTAATATGTTTATCTGGAAGGTAATGCAATGCGGGAGATTTGGTTCAATCATTTTCAAGCGACTTAAATAGGTGATAAACAACTGTTAAAACCTACATATTCACAAGTCTAACGCAATCCTTATCTCGGTTCCATTCGGTGAGTATCGATGTTATGCTGGTTACCTGGAGAAGTACACAGGTACAGTATATACGTGTGTGTGTGTGTGTGTGTGTGTGTGTGTGATTTGGATTTTTAACGTAGCTTTAACAAATTTTCGTATATATATATACGTTTCGAGACACTTGAGAAGTCTAGCAGTGCCATTGTGTAATATGGTCGACGACTTAAATAGCAAACCTCCGACATGTACAGTAATATTGCACAGTGATATTGTTAAATAGATGATTTACCCGCACTAAAACATACGCTACTCTTCCATTTAATTTAGAAATTATGATGCAGTAACTGGTAGATTGTGGTGGTTTCGGCGTAATTGTCGGCGTAATTGTCAGCCTAATTGTCGGACAATTAATTGTCGGCCTAAACTGAATGTATTTTGATTTTGATCTGCCTGAAGTTTGTTTTCTTGTACTCGTCAAGGTATACTAAAGTTCGTTTTATACCGAGGAACAATAATGATATTGAGTTTGCTGACAGTTCTAGACGGTAGTTATTTGTACACCAACCCACTCGTACTTATTTGTACATCAATCCACTCGTACTGATTTGTATATCAACCCACTCGTACCTATTTGTAAATCAGTCCACTTGTAACTATTTGTATATTGATCAACTCGTATTTACTTGTACATCAATCCACTCGTACTTGTTTGAATTTCAGCTCACTGGTAGTTGTTTGTACATGAACCCACTCGTAATTATTTGTACATCAGCCCACTAGTGTAGTTATTTGTGCATTAACCTACTAGTGCAGTTATTTGTGCTTCAGCCCACTTGTAATTATTTATACATCAACCCACTCGTATTTATTTTTGCATCAACCCACTTGCAGTTATTTTAATGTCAACGCACTCGTATTTATTTGTATATCAACCCAATTATAGTTATTTCTAGCAGCAGAGAGGGTGGACCCAGTAGTATTTATAGATGATGATCCTTTCTCAGAGACCCCCCAGCCCCCCAAAACGTTGTATGTTAACATCTTTGTCAGCAGCCTTTGTTAGCTCAAAATAACAACAAATTTTCTGACAAAGATGTTAACGTACTACGCTTTGGGGCCGGGGTGCATCATCTATATCTACTACTATGTACTTGTTAGTCAAAAAATGTTATATTAAACAAATAAAATATTATATATAATGTCATTCTCAGTGCGACATGTTGGATTCGATGTAACAAACAGATTTTGTAAAAGATTTAACTCGATCAAAGCATCGTCAGGATATACTGGGATAAAACCTAAAATAATAAACGATTGCATTAAAAAGGTGGGTTATCATATATCGCCGAAATATGGGTCGGTATGGTTATTCGCGGTTGAAAGCGATGTGAGAATAGCGGGTTGGGCAGATGATGTGATGACATTTATTGACAATATGGTTGATATATTATTTGATAACGATATTTCTAAAGCCATACAAAATTGCTTAAAACAATAAAAATACTTGTCCTCATATAGAGGACTTTTTTAAAGATGAAGATGGTTATATTATTCAATGGTTATTTACAGATGTGGTTGATTTGTTAATTAAGGACGGCACAGTATACACAAACTGATTGATGAACATGAATATATTTACAGATGGTCATGTGATTGATTTGTTAATTAGGGACGGCACAGTATACACAAACTGATTGATGAACATGAATATATTTACAGATGGTCATGTGGTTGATTTGTTAATTAGGGACGGCACAGTATACACAAACTGATTGATGAACATGAATATATTTACAGATGGTCATGTGGTTGATTTGTTAATTAGGGACGGCACAGTATACACAAACTGATTGATGAACATGAATATATTTACAGATGGTCATGTGGTTGATTTGTTAATTAGGGACGGCACAGTATACACAAACTGATTGATGAACATGAATATATTTACAGATGGTCATGTGGTTGATTTGTTAATTAGGGACGGCACAGTATACACAAACTGATTGATGAACATGAATATATTTACAGATGGTCATGTGGTTGATTGATTTGTTAATTAGGGACAAGGCGGGGAACCTTTAGTTGATCAGATACACCTAATGAGGTTTTGAATTTTTGTTTAGATATTACCCCCAAGGCGAAGTTTCTAACTATAAGACGAAATGTTAGAAACTTCAGAGGGCTGTCTGCGGTGTAGGTCTTATTTTGCGACCATTTGTTGCCCTCGCAAGAGTTCCTAGATTATTCGTATCGAAAGTCTAGAAACTCAGAAGGCCTAATGGTCTTTGTGACCTTAAACCTCATTAGGTTTTATTTTTAGTTGTGTTTTTGAAATGACCCCTGTGTGAGTACCCATTAGCAGGTCACAGGGTTAAATTACCTCCTACTGGTCTATTTTTGGACGGGACGGCACACAACATATAACATATAATGATGATGATATAATGATAATGAAGGCCTTTTCTACTTGTGAACAGAAACTAGCACACCCACCCCCAAATATCAAATCCGTAGGGGTGAAAACTATCACCACAACGTATTGACGTTGTAGGTGGGTGAATTAATTTCTATTCACAAATATAGGGGTTCGGCCAGGCCCCCCACTTAAATAGCTAATATTTTCGGCGGGCATAATAATCGCCCTCCCATAGACACAAATTTGTCTTTCATAGGATTGGAACCCAAGACCGCGAGTTCACAAGTTTAACACGCTACCGATTGAGCTAACGAGCACATCATATAGATATATTGAATTAGTTAATATATACTTAACAAAAGCATCATTATACACTTTCTGATTATGAAAGCACGTAATTCTGTTTTAAAAACGATATTATTATAGAGAAAAGGAATTTTTTGATTTCGCATTGCAATGTACTCTCGCTAACAAAGTTAAGGCTAAACTAAGTGATAGAAAATGTTTATTTTGAAAACATTATAAATAAAATCTACAAATAAATGATTTTATTTTGTATATATTAACGAATTTCTCATTACAATGTGAAGGAAGCCTCTGGCAATATATAATCGTGTATCACATTTGACTTCAAGTTATATACATGACCATTTTCCCAAAACCATCTATGACCTGAATTACAGATGCGTAGCTAGATCAGCCGACAACAAACTGCAGAGAATAAATCAATAAGTCGTATGAAGATGTATATGCGTTCTTACAAGTTAATATATATACTTAGACAAGCAGATACAAATGTGAAAAATAGCAGATCATAGATTTTTTGTTTGTTTCACTAATTAATTAATAACAAAACTGCTCAGATTAAAATCCATGGCACGATATATATAACCAAATTAAAGCAATTTATTAAGTTACGTACGGCTTTGAGTTTAGTTTACGTAAAGGGCATTTCTAATTATTTTAAACAAATACAGAACTACACAGGTTTTAAAAATGCTGTTATATATTTATATTTCACTAATAAATAACTGATTAGGGACAGATATACGTCAATATTACCAACCTTTTGATTGATTTATTTCCAAATCTAAACATATGTTCGACAACTCGCGAATGATTTTAAACTAAACCCTAGCGTTATTATCTCCCTTCTTTAAAACAAGTAGTTACAGAATTGGGAGTTAAATCTCTATTCCTATCGATAGTTTTTCTACATTTGCCAATAAATATAACATGTTATCTTGATTATACAGAAAAAATTTAATCATACCAGATATCTTACGGCGACTCTCAAATAGATCCTTCATTGCTAATTTGCTTAATAAATATTTGCTATCTTTTTTGAAGACCTTTGATCTGTCAAGGTCTATATTAATTTTTGTGTACTGACCTTGGCTTATTGGATTGTGTAAATTTTCATATTTTTGTGCAAGCTCGTCGCGCAGACTTTCCAGATACGGAAAATACTCGCTATCGTCTGTTCTAATAAGAGAAAGTTTAATTCTGTCATATTTACTAAAACAATTACCTGAAATTTCATCATTAAGTTCAAAAGACAATTGTTGGTTATCGACCATTATTTTTTTTATTTTGCTATTAACTCCATCGGCTAATGTTAAATTTTCAAACATTATTTCTGATGTTTAGACAATATTACTTAAATAATGTCCAAGAGCGAGAGTATTAATTCCGTCTTTGCAATACCTTTTATCATCGAAATTGCTTAGTCCACGTTTTATAATTGTATTCGTTTCAAGCTTATGATAGTTGGTCCGAATGACATTGGTCTTAATAAAGCTGACACTATTGTTAAGAGCGGCTTTGAAGTCCTCAAAATGCATCATCTTTTTCACATATCCTCTAGGGATGCCTTTAGCTTTCTTGGTCAGTTTGTTGTCGTCTAATATAACAGCGTACATTTTGCTTCTTAGTCCAACAAACTCTCTCACACTCGCTTAGACTGTCCAAACTCTCCGATAGCATCACTCGCTTAGGCTGTCCAAACTCTTCCATAGCATCACTCGCTTAGGCTGTCCAAACTCATCGATAGCATCACCCGCTTAGAATGTCGAAACCCTCCGACGGCATCACTCGCTTAGGCTGCCAAACTCTCCGATAGCATCACTCGCTTAGACTGTCCAAACTCTCCGATAGCATCACTCGCTTAGGCTGCCAAACTTTCCAATAGCATCACTCGCTTAGGCTGTCCAAACTCTCCGATAGCATCACTTGCTTAGGCTGCCAAACTTTCCAATAGCATCACTCGCTTAGGCTGTCCAAACTCTCCGATAGCATCACTCGCTTAGGCTGCCAAACTCTCCGATTGCATCACTCGCTTAGACTGTCCAAACTCGCACACTCTCCGATAGCATCACTCGCTTAGACTGTCCAAACTCTCCGATAGCATCACTCGCTTAGACTGTCCAAACTCTCCGATAGCATCCCTCGCTTAGGCTGTCCAAACTCTTCCATAGCATCACCCGCTTAGGCTGTCCAAACTCTCCGATAGCATCACTCGCTTAGGCTGCCAAACTCTCCGATAGCATCACTCGCTTAGGCTGCCAAACTCTCCGATAGCATCACTCGTTTAGGCTGTCCAAACTCTCCGATAGCATCACTCGCTTAGACTGTCCAAACTCGCACACTCTCCGATAGTATCACTCGCTTAGACTGTCCAAACTCTCCGATAGCATCACTCGCTTAGGCTGTCCAAACTCTCCGATAGCATCACTCGCTTAGGCTGTCCAAACTCTTCCATAGCATCACCCGCTTAGGCTGTCCAAACTCTTCGATAGCATCACCCGCTTAGACTGTCCAAACTCTCTGATAGCATCACTCTCTTAGGCTGTCCAAACTCTTCGATAGCATCACTCGCTTAGGCTGCCAAACTTTCCAATAGCATCACTCGCTTAAGCTGCCAAACTCTCCGATAGCATCACTCGCTTAGGCTGCCAAACTCTCCGATAGCATCACTCGTTTAGGCTGCCAAACTCTCCGATAGCATCACTCGCTTAGGCTGCCAAACTCTCCGATAGCATCACTCGCTTAGGCTGCCAAACTCTCCGATAACATCACTCGCTTAGCCAGTCCAAACTCTTCGATAGCATCACTCGCTTAGACTGTCCAAACATTCCGATAACATCACCTGCTTAGATTGTTCAAACTTTCCGATAGCATCACCCATTTAGATTTTTTGACATAGAATCAGTTTAGTTTTATTTCTGATGTCCTGAAAGAAAGAAGCAAACATACACAACGGGAGAACTGTATTGGCTGGAAAGGTCATTCAAGTGAAAATAGCGTTTGTTTTTCATTTTGGTCAATGCTTGAGATACCTATTTTTGCAAAAAGAAAAATTAAAAATGGCCATTGTTTTCTTTCTTTGTTAATTTCTCTAGGAAGAACGATGCATAAACTCCATCTATCTAGAAATGGTGTCCAACTATGAAGTATTGCCATTTAGAGCTTTATGATTACTGTAATTTAATTGTAGGAGTAGTTAATTATATATAATTTCAAGGTCACATTTGTGTGACTGAAATTCCTATAACATTTCTAATTGTTCTTTGTATCTTATGTTATCAACTTTGCACTTGCAGTATAATACATACTATTAGTGTTCTTTACAAAATATTGCGTGACCGATTTTGCACATTAAAACGTATGGGATTTTGCAAAATATTTTTGACCAATTTTAGATACATGTAAACATATCAAAACTTGAAGAATTTTACAAGCTATCTCATTCTATGCCTAATATTTATAGGCTTCTGTCAGGATTAACAGCATTGTAGTTTTGTGTCTCACCCATGCGACAGAGAAATCTTGCTTGTCGTCTCAGTCAGGTCGTCTCGGTCATGGTGTTCATGCGCTACAAACTACTTAATCAAGGGACGCAACCATTGTTGTCTTCTGCTTGGCTCGATGGAGTTGTTTTCCATTCAGACAAAACGCCGACACTTTCGGAAATTTACCACAATAGTTTCTTCTGGATAGAAAAAAAAAAAAAAAAATTAGAAAAAGAAGGCACAAGAAAGCTGGACACACTAACAAGCAGAATGGCAGGAAAGCTATACACACTAAAAAGCAAAATGGCAAGAAAGATAGACACACTAACAAGCAAAATGGCAAGAAAGCTAGGCACACTAGCAAGCAAAATGGCAAGAAAGCTAGACACACTAACAAGCAAAATGACAAGAAAGCTAGACACACTAACAAGCAAAATGACTATGAAAGCAGACTTACCAGATTTTGCTTTCATACCCATTAGAAAATCAAGTGTGCAAAAATATCTATATCAGAAACTAATAGAAAACAATGTAACGGATACACGGGCTATGCATATCACTGCCCACAAAATTCCTAACTCTCAACAGCTACCGAAAACTTATTGACATCAAGAAATGTGTTATGTCAAATCTGTTTTCTTGAAATTGTTAAACATCCCCCACTTTGCCCCAGTCGAATCAAAGATGTACATGCATGTTAAATCATGCTCTTACCAGCTAAAGGAACCATTCATCTGTCCACACGTTATTCTACAAGCAGATTTCCCTGTAGCATATTGTAATACCTAACTTAACAAACCAAAGTACTGAGCATTATTAAGAACTACATTCCTTTTTCAATAATAATGCTAATAATGATAATGTAAAAACATGAAACAACGTCCGAAAAGCATGATGCAGTTCAGTATGTTGTAATACCTTAATGGTATTGTGAATGGAGTTTTGCATGCATAAACATTGTGCCCGGCCGAAGAATCACATTTCACTTGTCAGACTTTTGTTGAACAATAAGTTAGAACTAATGTTACTGTTCATTATTGTAAGTTCTTGATTATGTAGAATTTGTTATTTTACTTTAATGTGCAAAATAGTATGCATTTGACAGGGACTATTTCTAACCGTATTACGACTCATTGCACCACCAGTACGTTGTACTCTCGCTCGATTCGCATCGAAATTGACTTGTCCGTTTCGTTCAATTCTATTTAATTATAGGTATGAATATGCAAATGAGGTTTAAAGTAAAAACGCACACCACGGACATTGAGAGGACAACTTAATTCTATCTAAATTTTGTGTTCAGAGGGATTTTTCCATGCAGTTTGAACAGTTTACTTAGTTACCGCCATGGCTAGCCCTGATAAGGACAAACATTGATTGGCTAACTAAGATCATGTGACGTAAATAGGAGTCTATAAATATGAGTGCAAGACAGTGCACTGGCAAAATAGCTGTCAGAGCGGCAAAGTATGAAAATGTAAGTAGAAAAGGATTTTGGCCATATATTCCAAATCCAATCAAAAACCATATATTATATTTTTTTTACATAACCGATATTAACTTGGGCACTTTAAAAATCCCAGAACTGAATCGTATTGTTATGAGAAATTTTAAGTAGATTTATTATTGAATTTAAATGCTTTATAATTATTATATAATTCTTTATAAAGCCGCTGCTATCTCCCACCACACTGCTCAAGTACACTTGTACTAAAATTATTATTTCTTTTCATTGAATTCACGCTACCATGTCAGAACGTGTTACAGTCAATATAATAAATTTAGCTGTTAATATACATAGAAATATAATAATAGAATTAATTTCACCATAATATAGCGTATTATAACGTTGTCTTTTGGCATTTAGATAAAGAAGTCTGCTCTATATTATCTGAAATTGATAGTGCTGTGACAGACACAGTGTTTATGTAAAGTCACTATGCGGGATTGAAAAGCATGTTCTATCTCACTTTTATTTTTATTTATTAAAAACCATTTGAAGTCCTGAACTCTGGTCTTTTCGATATTTAACACACGGGATGTTACAATATCCATGCACTACTAATAGCAACACTTGCCATATTTCCAAGACAGAAAATATCACTTTTCCAAGTGACCGTAAAATTGAAAGTTCAGCACATGGTTATCCGCTAGGGTCCGTATTTAGAGGGTCTTTCATACACGGGAGTAATTTTGCAATCAATATCAATTACAACACCAGTATGTCACAAACAATTTAACCTCCTCCAATGAAAAGGAGGGTAATGTACGATAGTGACACAGATCTCTAATTATCCATGAATAATCTAACGCACGGTCAATCATGCTACATTTTACTCATCGTTATGGCCTAAAGCTGTGTGCACAGTATCATTTCATTATTTACCATAGGAGTTTTCGAAATTAGAACTGACGAAAATGAAACATTTTCCTTGTCAAAAATATTCATTATTTATTGTTAATTTCATATGAGAACAATCTATTAAATGTGATAATACCTGAATAATATCGAACGTTTTAGGTTGTTATTTTCTCACGCGTACAGATTGTTCATTTGGGATGGACAGGTCACATTACAGCCCATATTAAGATATTCGTATTAATTCTTTTTTTAGGGGGCACCAGACAGATGCCCCCCCCCCACTTAGTCAAAAAACTGAAAAGTATTTCATGTGTTTTTGTATCCCCATAAGGTGCGTTGTAATGTAGTATTTTATAAAAGAATTTAGATCAAAAATTTAATTAATATAAATTTTTGACGGGGTATTTCTTGTTCCCTAGTGTTCCTATAGGTGTGTTCATCCGATCAAATTTCAATTATTTTCTCGGAATCCTTCACCTAGTTTTTCATTTGTGACCTTTGCCAAGGGTCCCCTATGTCCTGTGTTTGCTATTATGTAGTATGCTATATTGTTGTGAGTGCTATAGATATTTTGTAAGGACGGCATTTAAATCAAATTCAATCTCCCCAAGTTTTTTCATCCTAGTATATAATCATATTTTTATTTATTTAAAGAATATAAATTTTTTTATGATATAAATTAATTTCTGAATTTTGAATCTGTTTGAAAAAGAGACGGTGCTTCTATATACAAAAAACAAACTAAAAATAAACTTATTGTTTTTGTGTAAGTATTTGATTGTGTGGCGTCTCTTTTTATTTTTACTTTCTATATTAATTAGATTTTTTGCATCATGTAAGGAGCCGCATTTCATTTTTCGTGCTCCTCCTTACATGTAGGATGCCATTTTACCTTTCTAGAAATATTTAGAATTGGCCTAAAATTTCAAAAAGAAAAAAAAAAGGAAGAGAGAGAGAAAAAAAAAAAAAAATTGTTGTATTAGTTGTTAGTTGGGTCACTTTGTTAGTATCTTATCCCCTTCTGCATGTGCTGTTTGTCCATGTGCTACACAAGGATCTTTCTGGGGCTCTTTCGCAGGCCTGTCCACTTCGCGTAGCGCCATTTGACTTAGCCCTGCGACGTCTGTGTCCCATACTTCTTCCATGTGTAGATCCCTGTCCCATAAATAGAAAGAAAATTTTATTATATGTTACTTGGTTATTGGGTAACCCTTGTTGTATTCCAGTTGTATGTTAATTTCAATGGTATCGGAAAAATATGAGTTATCTCTTGTAAGTTACTTTTTTATGACTATGACTTGTCCACAGAGTTTCATTGTGGTTATTATATAGTCAGTTAGTTTCATATAAATTTCTTTACTAAAATTTCCATCTAAATATAGTAACATGTTTTTCCGATATTTTTCGTTTTTAGTTAAATGTGTGATTATATTATTTCTCTCCCTCGATCTTTTTTCACAGTTTATTATTGCATGGTCCTTTGTGTAGGGAGCTTTTTGACACATAGGGCAATTTGGTAGTTTCTTTATCATATGTCTTCTCATGGCTACCTCTCCTGTGACCCATGTGTTGTGTAGGTATTTAAAAATGATGCTTTGTATTTTTAGTGAATTAATTCTTTCCCACTGCCCCCATATTTTATCCCAGCTCACTCCCCATATTTCTTCTTCTACCTTGTTCCTTTTATTTTTTTGTTTATTTCCCTAATCCATTCGTAGGTTTTATATTTATTTATCTCCCACAGTTCTTTGTTGTCTCTATATTGTACCAATCAATTTTTAATATATCTGAATCTCCTAGGGACTTCTATTCTTTTGCTTAATGCATTGTTTTTATATATATCCTGTCTATTTCTTGCTGTAAACCCAAACCAGTATATATATATAAGGACTCCCAGGGCATATTGAGTATTGACTTTATTGTTTTGAAACGGTTTAAAATATTTGTATATTTAATTAGGGTCGGGCTTGGCAACGCTAGTCCCCCTCTCTTTTTAGACTTATATAGGGTGTTTTTTTTGTATATAGTGGGTTTTATATCCCCAAATGTAGTCTATTATTTCTTTGTCTAATTTCTCTAACTTTTTATTTTCTATGTCATTTGCTTTAAGTGTGTAATTTATGTTAGAATAAAAATAGGTTTTTGCTACTTGGGCTCGCTTCATGATGCTGAGTGGCGTTAGCGCCCAGATCTCTATACATTTCTTTATTTTTCCCAATATATGTTTGTAGTTTTCTTCTTCTTCTTTTTGTCCAAAATTGATTCCTAGAGCTTTCACTCTGTCCTTAATTACATGGGGAGGTAGCCCAGGGTGGTTTCCCCTCCAGTTTCCTATTTTAAGAATTTCCGTTTTGTCATGATTTATTTTGGATCCGGATGCTTTTCCAAAGTTATCATATTCCTTTTCTAAGTGTTTAAAGGATTTTGGATCTTTGATGAAGTTTGTACAATCATCAGCATGTTGAAGCATTTTTATTTCTTCCTTTAAGTTGGGAATTTGTATTCCCTCGATTAGTTTATTATTCCTTATCTTTATACTTAGTATTTCAATTGCTATTACGTATAATAGCATTGATAGTGGGCATCCTTGCCTCACTGATCTTTGTATGTCAAAACTGTCCGTTATTGTTCCATTTACCTGTACTCTTGCAGTGATTTTATTATACAGGATTTCGGTCCATTTTCGGAAGATTTTCCCGAAACCAAATTTTGTAAAAACATTTTGTATGTAGTTATGTTCGATTGTGTCAAAGGCTTTTTCTTGGTCAATGAGCACCATGTCGTCCATTTTTCCGGTTTCTTTTATATAGTCTATTATTGTTCTAATGTTGAGTATATTATTTTGAATATCTCTTTCCTTTGTACCACAAGTCTGATTAATGTTTATAATTTCCCCCATGCATTTTTTAACTCTATTTACTAAGATTTTACTCAATATTTTATAGTCATTATTTAGGAGGGAGATGGGCCTCCAATTTTTTAAGTCCTCCCTCTCCCCCTTCCCTTTATATATTAGTGAAATCAGTCCCTTCCCTCATTGTATTTGTCATAGTTTTACCTTCTAGTATTATGTTGTTATATAAGAATTCTAGGATCGGCGATAACTCACTTTGGAATTTTTTTATAGAATTCCGCAGTGAGTCCATCTCTCCCTGGTGCTTTCCCTTTCGATAATTGTTTTATTGTTTCTGTTATTTCCATCATGGAGATGAATTCATCACATAAGTCTTTATGTTCTGATGATATTCTCTCACATGTAATTTCCTGTAAATAATTTTTTATTATTTCCGCGTCTATCTTTTGGGTTGTGTATAGTTCCGTATAATATTCTTTTATTCTATTTAGAATTTCATTTTTCCTTATTAGTATTCGTTCTTATTTATCTTTTATTTTTTCCATACCTTTTTCCCCTCCTTTCCTTAATTCCTCCCTTCTACTTAACCCTTGCGCTTTCTTATAGATTCCTGTGTACTTCCCGGCTCTTATTTCCCTTCCTTTATATTTCTCGTCTTCTATTTGATTTAGTTTTCTTTTCAGTTCATTTTCCTGTTCTTTAGAATTTTCTCGTGTTAACTGTAGTTTAATCTCTACTTCATCTTTTTTTTTTATTTCCCTTCTCCTCTTTGTGTACCTAATTGTTATTTTTTTGAAATCTTCTTTTAGATCATCCCATTCCTTTGATATGTTAGTATTTCCCTTTTCAATAAAGGTTTTTATTTTCTTTTTAATTTCATCTTCATATTCTTTATCTTCTAAAATTTTGTTATTCATTTTCCAAATTCCACTTCCCCGTTTATTTCTCCTAGTTGTTTTTATATCTAATTCTATTAAAAAGTGATCAGAAATTTTAACCTTGGTAATATTAGAGCTCTTGTATAATTTGTCACTGAAATTGGTTCCATAAAATCTATCTAACCTACTGGCCAAACCATTTTTGTATTCATACGTATATTCTGTTCTAGGTATGTTTAAAATCCTGTATATATCATTTAATTTGTGCTTGTTAATTAATTTGAGCATTTCACCCCTAAAAATTTTATCATTTGAGGTTAATTTCCCTTTCCTATCTATTGGGTCTCCTATCCAGTTAAAATCCCCCCAAAGTATCAAATCTTCCATTGAAAAATCGCTTATATATTTATCTAGTTGTTCAATGAATTCTTGTTTCCTGTATTTATTTGCTGGAAAATATATATTTATAATGTGTATATTTTCTACCGCTATATGCAAGAGCCTCCCAGCTAAAAACCCTCCTTCTTCTTTTCTTTCCCAGATTATACCCTTATCATTTTTTATTATCGTTGCTACTCCTCCCTTCACATCATCCTGTTTATGGTTACTTAAAATGACCACTGCATTCAATTTATCTTCTAACATTGCAATTAGTTCTTTTGAAAACCCGTTATGTGTCTCTTGTACTAATATGATATTATATTTAGTTTCACTACTTAATTTTAAAATCTTTTCGTTGTTTATTCCATTAACATTTATTGAAGCTATATGGAAGTTTTTTTTCCCTCCATTTTAGTTTTCCACTCCAGGTTGCCGTCCAGACTTTATCCTTTAGGAAATAATTATTTAAATTTTATTTAAATTAAACTTTTGAGTTTTAATTTATGTATATTACTTAATTTAATTTTAAATTTGGGTCCTGCAGGGGAGAGAGCTGGGCCCTCCCTTCATTTTGAATTTTATTGTTAGTGTTTTCAGTACTTGTCTCATCGTCTTTTGTATTATCAGTCTCTTCATGTTCATCATCCAAGTCGTTATTTCCTTTCTCTTCCCCTTCCATTTCACAATCCGTTTCCATGTCCGTTTCCATTTCGGTTTCTTCCCCATTTTCACTTTCACTCTCAGTTTTTCCTTCTTTTTTCTTCTTTCCCTTTTTTTTTCCCTTTCCCTTCCACTGGTGTCGTATTAGTTTGCGGCGTCTGATCACTTCCGGTTGATGACACCGATAGTGATTGGGCTATCTTCCTTTTTCTTGTCCTAGTTTTCGGCACTGGTGTCGATGTTAGAGGTTGGATTCCTGTTAGGTCTGTCATCTCTTTCCCCATTTCTAGGATTCCCATTTGGGAGGTTCCTTCTTTTTCTTCCTCCTCTGATAGAACAAAAAATTTGTTCTGTTTTAGGAGGTCTCTCGTTGGTACCTCAGTTAATCCAGTGCTGTTTGGGCTCAAACAATTTCCCCACTCCTGTATCATTTCACTCTGCATTTCCGTTTCATCCATTGTTGGTGGCTGGATTTCTGGAATTACATTTGGTGGTTCTACGTTTGTTTCGTTTACCGTTTCAACTGTTTCTTTTGTTGATTCTGTCTTAGTCTTTTTTGTTCTTGTCTCCAAGTTTTCTTGTTCTTCCCTTATTTGGTTTAGGAGTTTAGTCATGTTTTCTTGTATCTCCCTATTTTCTGCATCATTTATGTTTACGTGTTGGTTATTTGCTATGCTTGCATAAGTTTTGGGCGCAGGCTCATTTTTACAGTCTTTTGGACTGTGTCCTACTTGTTTGCACCTGGGGCATGCCCCTTCTTTTTCGCAGCCCCTATACCAAGTTTTCACAAGGAAACCCATAACATAGAAGAATGTTGGGATTTTCTTCGCTTCTTCTTTTCTGACTGTCAGTACCCTTACTCCTGACTTGATATCATTGAAACCCCATATAGTGGCCATTCTTTGCCCCACCACTTGGGTATTGAGTTTTTTCTCTATTTTGTATATTATTTCGCAATTGTGTATTTCAAGAGGGAGGCCAGAAATAAACAAATCCGTCTTTTTTTCCTCTACCTCTCTTACAATTGGTGTTGCTGCCCCTACTCTTGCTTTGATTCCTTTCACCTCTATGAAATCTTGCTTGAGGATAGGGGTTTCATACACTTTTGGGTACAAAATGTATTTGTTCTTGCCCCCATTTTGTAGTCCATATATGCTATTAATGTCTATTCCTTGAGCTCTCATTGCTATTAGCACATCAGATTGTCTAGGGCAATTTTGAACATCTCTAAAGTCTATTTGTTGACATCCAAGAGGGTGTAGGGCTATTAGATGGTTTCCCTCTACTTTTGTAACAAAGTGGGTATTTAGTTTGGTGCCAGTTTTCCTAATCCCTCCCAATTGTGCTTGGGCCATTTATTTGTAGTGAGTAGTTTTCACGTCAATTGTCTTTTCCAAATGCAGGTCTCACACTACTATTTTGTTACTAGTTGTAATTCACTGATTTGACTTCTGTTAACCAGTTTATACGCCGGTCAACCTCTATTCCTTTCTGAATTTTTCTCTTCCCTCTATATTTGTCCTTTGTTTCAAATCTCAATTAATTGCTGATCAAACACAAATGACTTAGTAAGTTCAAATAAAAGAAACCCAGTCACACATGAATAGTCTCAGCTACCCAAGCTAAATTCAATCTCAGCATAATCACAAGAAACAAATGAAGAAAAAAACAAAACAAACAAAAAACAAAAAAACAAAAGAAACACACAGAGGTGTGATGAATAACTCACTCTTTCGTGTTCCACTTGAATCCTATATCTGCTTGGTCCTAGCCATTTTGGGGGGCCCCGAGTGGCCGAGTGGTCTAAAGCGCTGACCGTTACGGATCACTGCCATCTCACCTCTGTCTGCGTGAGTTCGAGTCCAGGCTCGGCTAACGTGGGTACGTGAGAAAGCCTGCCAGTAGCTTCTCGTGGGTCGGTGGTTCTTCCCGGGCTTTTACAGGGTTCGTCCTCCACCATTAATACTGGCCGCCATGTATAGCCTATCTTGTGCTGAAAAATGGCGTTAAACCCTATAACAACAACAACAACAACCTAGCCATTTTGAGATTTATTTACCAATGACTTTACTTGTCCAACAGGAGTTTAAGAATATTCGTATTAATGAGCCATATGTAAACAACATTTGCAAGTGGCATTAGAGCTCTTACCGCATTACTTACAAAAGTAGCAATTATAACTGTTAAGTTGTAGCTGTTTGTGCGTGTGGGTGTATAAGCGGTAAATACAGTTGGATTCTGCTTTAATGATTATTCAGATTTTCATAAAACATTATAAAACTGAATGAGCTACAGATAAATTGAAGAAATAATAGTAAGTGATGAATAATGTAAGTGTTGAATGCGCTACTCTATATTACAAAAATGACGAGTTCTTTCAAATTTAAAGGGAGAGAATTATAATCTTCCTTTTATTTTTGCATTGGACAAGAAAATCCCGAATATATTAGTTGTCTCCCGATTCGACGAAGTGGAAATCTAAGTTCTAAATACGAACTTTCTTGTCGTAAATAAAATTATTTCGGCTTACATTTCAAGGGATAGTGTGAAGACCTGTAATAAAAACACGTGGTTGTGTCACGGGTGACTTAATTAGTGGAACAAGTGTTTTAGTTATGTCAGTAGCATTAGTACTTTGATATCTCTACCTCTCATCGTGAGTTTTTACATCACACTTTATACCAGGAACATTCAGCGCAGTTTATTAAGATTTCATAGACTGCATGAAAGGGTATGAGAAATATACTCATCAAATTTCTAACTGATTGCTACATTTTTGACGCGAAATCTCCATTTATATTCAACGCAAGCGAAGATTAAACTGATAGTAGATACGGATATATTCCTTATCATGCCAAATTTTAACGAGATGAGCTTCAGAAGAAAGAAATTCAAGTGTAAACTATCTTTCCTCAAAAGATCACTACAACAGTAAAATTCAGTTTCAAGCCATTAATAACTACTTACATCTTGTATTCATGACTACAAGACATCCCAAGCGTATACAGTTTAAATATCTATAAATAAAATTCACAAGTACACACATATACGCACGCATAGGCACATGCAATTCCATCAGTTGAAGATGATGTCTTGGCATCTCTCATGCAGGAAATTATTTCTTTTTTAAAGGCGTGGTACTACTGTTGTTTAAATAAAGGTCGGATATTTTGTTCGTTGTCGTTTTTAAAATGGCATGGAACGCTTTTTGTTGCTACTCTTTTTTATATAAACGCCGGGTACTTTTTCATTTACACTGTTTCTATCAAGAAATCATGATTAGAAATATATCCTTTTTTAATAATTGTGTAAAGTTCCTTTATCAATAAAATTAATTTTCTTACTTTCGAATTTACACATCTTTTGTAATTTTTGTGTAAAATAGATTGCGCTTGCACCTGAACATTGATCATCTCACATTTCGAAGAGTTTAAAAGCTTTAAACTTATCAGCCAACACTCGCATTTGGATTCCTTGTAAAGTTTCAGAGCCTCAGTGTTTAGCGTGCTGGACTCCCGATCGAAAGGTTACAGGCTGAAATCCTATTACCCGATTAGACTGACTCTGCTACCGTGGAAACCGCTCCGGTGGCCTAGTGGTTAGAGCGTCCGCCTTGGATGCGGGAGGTCGCGGGTTCGAACCCTGGCCGAGTCATACCAAAGACTTTACAAAAATGGTACTAACAGCTGCCTCGCTTGGCGCTCAGCATTAAGAAGTTAGTGTTAGGACTGGTCGGCCTGGTGTCAGGATTATGTGAATGGGTGGGACATCATGCCACATGTCTGCGGCATGATGCCTCAGTGCTAGACATCACTATAAACTGTTATACTGCAGACATCGTAGCGATATGACTGAAAAATTGTTAAAGCTACGTTAAAAATCTAAATCACACACACACACACTGCTATCGTGGTGTGTCTGTGTTCAAAGCAGTTGTCTCAGAATGCAGATCGTCATTGACATGTAGGTCCGAGATTTTTGTAGTTATGTGACTCGGAACGCAAATGTCGAATTCCAGGTCAAATTTCATCAACCTATAGTTTCGGCGGATTAAAGAATAAAGAATGCTACACTCGCAATTTCGGAGAAATAAAATCTCATTCCTATCGATTTCATGCAGGTATATCTCGATGAAAGGTTGTTAAAGTTGCTAGGCCGGCTAGTAAGCTGATACCCTCTGCCGACACCAAACAGTGTCGGCGAATTCCAAGTTTTCGATAGGCAGCGGACTCTGACCCTACACCCCAATATAAATGTCCAAATATCAAAAATGGGGTGGCAAGGGTCAGAGGAAACTCGGACTACACTAGAAGCTACAAGTCATTGGTTATCATTTCCGTAAAGACTACCAGTGGTGTGATACACACCAACTTCTTTTCAATTTATAGTTCCGAAATTCTAAACTGAAACATGGTCCCTGCTATTATAATACAACAATGAAATTATTCTTTTCAAAACTCTTTCGCCAGGCAACACTGGAACACGTCACGTAAATATCTTATATACACAACAAACCCGAAAATAAAACAATTTTGAATTATATCTGTTGTATTCCCGCCCACCCACCACCACCCCACCCCAGAAAAGAACACACACACATAAAAAGAACTTCTTTCGACATAAACTAGCGCTATTTCGAGATGGTTCTGTCTTGAAAGAATACAATAAAATATTGTAGAGTACACATACCCTAACAATGTCATAACTTCAATTCAACGAGAAAAAGGAAGTATACGGAGCTGCGTACACATACATGAATGAGCGGCCTCTATGTTTCCAGGTCAGGTCACTACGCTAATTGTGAAATGTCGAACGTATATACCCACATATTCAAATTTGCTAAAATAACACTTTTGTTTTGTTTGTACCCCGTTGTATTGTGGTCTAGTGGGCCCTTTAATGTATTCCAGACGGTAACTATACTCTCTCTCTCTCTCTCTCTCTCTCTCTCTCTCGGCTGACCTGATATTTAGGATCGAACCCGCACCATTCTGGTAAGTGTCTAACTCCTTAATCATTGCATTACCGCGGTTGATTGGGTGTCATTGTATACACTTGACAGTCCAAGGAAAACGATCAAGCTTAGGTAAATGACCACATACCATCGCCATAATCTTTTTACCTTTAGATACGTCTCGTACGGGTATCTAAGATACAAGGGTTATGTCATTAGTTCAGATCCTATCTGATACATATATCTGAGACGCAAGAATAATGTCATCAGTTCAGATCCTGTCTCATACGCGTATCAGAAATACAAAGATTATGTCAACAGTTCAGTTTGAATAAACCATGTTAAGTAAAAGAAATTTATTAGTAAACTAAAAAATTGAAAAAGACATGTCCTAACACTTTTCTTAAATATTGATCAACTTGCTAAGACGGACAACGAGAGGCCGAATGGTCTAAGTCGCTCGCCTTACCTCTGTCCGCGTCGCTTCGAGTCTCGGGCTCAGCCAGAATGGGTATGTCAGATCTCTTCCTCCATCAGATATACTTGCCTCCATGTATAAGCTATCATGTGCTGAAAAATAGCGTTAAACCCACAACAACATGCTAACTTGATTCCACTCCAACATCCTCAACTTTAGTTCATGGATATAAATTTTTACAAAATTTCATACCACCAACTCTTGAACAACCACCGCATCCCAGGAATTTGAAGTCCGCACCGTCAGCAACGCAGATGATATTGCACAAAATTATGAGTACACTAATGCACGAAATTATGAGTACACTAATACACGAGGTGGTGGTGGTGGTTGTTATGTTTATTTTTTAACAACATGGAAATAACAACAGCTGTATCTGCGTATCTGGTATAACGGTACCAATTGTACAACCCCAGGTGGGCGGAGCTTAAGGTGTCGGGAACATTGCATTCAGAAATAAACCACAAAACTAGCTGTGATTGGTGCATTATGTAAGAGTTGTACTTTCTGTTAGGCTTAAAAAAAAGTTGAGCCTCTTGGCAACATGTGAGATTATGTTAATTCATAACTATATCACATTTTGTATTTTTTTATGATTTTTTTTAAATGTGGTACACATGACTGAAAATGTATCTGGTGTAACTAGATAACTCTTACCCCTGTCTAGTTCCAGCAGAGTTATCTCTCGTAAATGCAATGGAGTACCTGGTTCTGTCCTTGTCAAATTGACAATCTAACATTGTTCTCTGTGACAATGGGTGACATGCATGCTGAGGTAGGATAGAAAGTATATTTATTTTACAAAACATTAGCATTGAGGTCTATGGAAAAACAATTGGTACCGTGATACCATCTAGGCATATATGTCTGACTGTTCGTCATTTCATGGGGGTGGGGGTGGCGGGAGCACCTTAATATCTTTGTCCAGTATACGTCTAGCAAACTTGTCCTTTTAAGTTCGTACTAGGCTCAATCCATTCTGTTCCATAAATCTTGTAATAAGTATTAGGAGCAACAAAATACGATTTTATTCTTGAAATACTCGTTGAAATAAATTAGTTTAAAGGTAATATACACAGTTGTGATTGAGGTTAGAAAGCACTGTGTTGTTTAGTGCTAATAGACACAGTCTAGATTGTTCTCTCTGAATGAAAACACTGAAGTGATGGACTCTAATTACTCTCTGTAGTATGACACTGTCATTATCGTACTTTAAAAGGCTAGTCGTTAATAGACTAAATTTTGGTCTAACGATGTACATTTCGACCGAACGTGCTATTGTGAAATACTGTTAAGAAACCAGATCTAAAATTAACTAATATGTTTATCTGGAAGGTAATGCAATGCGGGAGATTTGGTTCAATCATTTTCAAGCGACTTAAATAGGTGATAAACAACTGTTAAAACCT
The DNA here is from genome assembly GCA_016617855.1 of Megalonaias nervosa. Lineage (NCBI taxonomy): Eukaryota > Metazoa > Mollusca > Bivalvia > Unionida > Unionidae > Megalonaias > Megalonaias nervosa. Next base: position 54,488 of record JAECUM010026784.1, on the reverse strand, counting down.
ACATATTCACAAGTCTAACGCAATCCTTATCTCGGTTCCATTCGGTGAGTATCGATGTTATGCTGGTTACCTGGAGAAGTACACAGGTACAGTATATACGTGTGTGTGTGTGTGTGTGTGTGTGTGTGATTTGGATTTTTAACGTAGCTTTAACAAATTTTCGTATATATATATACGTTTCGAGACACTTGAGAAGTCTAGCAGTGCCATTGTGTAATATGGTCGACGACTTAAATAGCAAACCTCCGACATGTACAGTAATATTGCACAGTGATATTGTTAAATAGATGATTTACCCGCACTAAAACATACGCTACTCTTCCATTTAATTTAGAAATTATGATGCAGTAAATGGTAGATTGTGGTGGTTTCGGCGTAATTGTCGGCGTAATTGTCAGCCTAATTGTCGGACAATTAATTGTCGGCCTAAACTGAATGTATTTTGATTTTGATCTGCCTGAAGTTTGTTTTCTTGTACTCGTCAAGGTATACTAAAGTTCGTTTTATACCGAGGAACAATAATGATATTGAGTTTGCTGACAGTTCTAGACGGTAGTTATTTGTACACCAACCCACTCGTACTTATTTGTACATCAATCCACTCGTACTGATTTGTATATCAACCCACTCGTACCTATTTGTAAATCAGTCCACTTGTAACTATTTGTATATTGATCAACTCGTATTTACTTGTACATCAATCCACTCGTACTTGTTTGAATTTCAGCTCACTGGTAGTTGTTTGTACATGAACCCACTCGTAATTATTTGTACATCAGCCCACTAGTGTAGTTATTTGTGCATTAACCTACTAGTGCAGTTATTTGTGCTTCAGCCCACTTGTAATTATTTATACATCAACCCACTCGTATTTATTTTTGCATCAACCCACTTGCAGTTATTTTAATGTCAACGCACTCGTATTTATTTGTATATCAACCCAATTATAGTTATTTCTAGCAGCAGAGAGGGTGGACCCAGTAGTATTTATAGATGATGATCCTTTCTCAGAGACCCCCCAGCCCCCCAAAACGTTGTATGTTAACATCTTTGTCAGCAGCCTTTGTTAGCTCAAAATAACAACAAATTTTCTGACAAAGATGTTAACGTACTACGCTTTGGGGCCGGGGGTCTCTGAGATAGGATGCATCATCTATATCTACTACTATGTACTTGTTAGTCAAAAAATGTTATATTAAACAAATAAAATATTATATATAATGTCATTCTCAGTGCGACATGTTGGATTCGATCTAACAAACAGATTTTGTAAAAGATTTAACTCGATCAAAGCATCGTCAGGATATACTGGGATAAAACCTAAAATAATAAACGATTGCATTAAAAAGGTGGGTTATCATATATCGCCGAAATATGGGTCGGTATGGTTATTCGCGGTTGAAAGCGATGTGAGAATAGCGGGTTGGGCAGATGATGTGATGACATTTATTGACAATATGGTTGATATATTATTTGATAACGATATTTCTAAAGCCATACAAAATTGCTTAAAACAATAAAAATACTTGTCCTCATATAGAGGACTTTTTTAAAGATGAAGATGGTTATATTATTCAATGGTTATTTACAGATGTGGTTGATTTGTTAATTAAGGACGGCACAGTATACACAAACTGATTGATGAACATGAATATATTTACAGATGGTCATGTGATTGATTTGTTAATTAAGGACGGCACAGTATACACAAACTGATTGATGAACATGAATATATTTACAGATGGTCATGTGATTGATTTGTTAATTAAGGACGGCACAGTATACACAAACTGATTGATGAACATGAATATATTTACAGATGGTCATGTGGTTGATTTGTTAATTAGGGACGGCACAGTATACACAAACTGATTGATGAACATGAATATATTTACAGATGGTCATGTGGTTGATTTGTTAATTAGGGACGGCACAGTATACACAAACTGATTGATGAACATGAATATATTTACAGATGGTCATGTGGTTGATTTGTTAATTAGGGACAGCACAGTATACACGAACTGATTGATGAACATGAATATATTTACAGATGGTCATGTGGTTGATTGATTTGTTAATTAGGGACAAGGCGGGGAACCTTTAGTTGATCAGATACACCTAATGAGGTTTTGAATTTTTGTTTAGATATTACCCCCAAGGCGAAGTTTCTAACTATAAGACGAAATGTTAGAAACTTCAGAGGGCTGTCTGCGGTGTAGGTCTTATTTTGCGACCATTTGTTGCCCTCGCAAGAGTTCCTAGATTATTCGTATCGAAAGTCTAGAAACTCAGAAGGCCTAATGGTCTTTGTGACCTTAAACCTCATTAGGTTTTATTTTTAGTTGTGTTTTTGAAATGACCCCTGTGTGAGTACCCATTAGCAGGTCACAGGGTTAAATTACCTCCTACTGGTCTATTTTTGGACGGCACACAACATATAACATATAATGATGATGATATAATGATAATGAAGGCCTTTTCTACTTGTGAACAGAAACTAGCACACCCACCCCCAAATATCAAATCCGTAGGGGTGAAAACTATCACCACAACGTATTGACGTTGTAGGTGGGTGAATTAATTTCTATTCACAAATATAGGGGTTCGGCCAGGCCCCCCACTTAAATAGCTAATATTTTCGGCGGGCATAATAATCGCCCTCCCATAGACACAAATTTGTCTTTCATAGGATTGGAACCCAAGACCGCGAGTTCACAAGTTTAACACGCTACCGATTGAGCTAACGAGCACATCATATAGATATATTGAATTAGTTAATATATACTTAACAAAAGCATCATTATACACTTTCTGATTATGAAAGCACGTAATTCTGTTTTAAAAACGATATTATTATAGAGAAAAGGAATTTTTTGATTTCGCATTGCAATGTACTCTCGCTAACAAAGTTAAGGCTAAACTAAGTGATAGAAAATGTTTATTTTGAAAACATTATAAATAAAATCTACAAATAAATGATTTTATTTTGTATATATTAACGAATTTCTCATTACAATGTGAAGGAAGCCTCTGGCAATATATAATCGTGTATCACATTTGACTTCAAGTTATATACATGACCATTTTCCCAAAACCATCTATGACCTGAATTACAGATGCGTAGCTAGATCAGCCGACAACAAACTGCAGAGAATAAATCAATAAGTCGTATGAAGATGTATATGCGTTCTTACAAGTTAATATATATATACTTAGACAAGCAGATACAAATGTGAAAAATAGCAGATCATAGATTTTTTGTTTGTTTCACTAATTAATTAATAACAAAACTGCTCAGATTAAAATCCATGGCACGATATATATAACCAAATTAAAGCAATTTATTAAGTTACGTACGGCTTTGAGTTTAGTTTACGTAAAGGGCATTTCTAATTATTTTAAACAAATACAGAACTACACAGGTTTTAAAAATGCTGTTATATATTTATATTTCACTAATAAATAACTGATTAGGGACAGATATACGTCAATATTACCAACCTTTTGATTGATTTATTTCCAAATCTAAACATATGTTCGACAACTCGCGAATGATTTTAAACTAAACCCTAGCGTTATTATCTCCCTTCTTTAAAACAAGTAGTTACAGAATTGGGAGTTAAATCTCTATTCCTATCGATAGTTTTTCTACATTTGCCAATAAATATAACATGTTATCTTGATTATACAGAAAAAATTTAATCATACCAGATATCTTACGGCGACTCTCAAATAGATCCTTCATTGCTAATTTGCTTAATAAATATTTGCTATCTTTTTTGAAGACCTTTGATCTGTCAAGGTCTATATTAATTTTTGTGTACTGACCTTGGCTTATTGGATTGTGTAAATTTTCATATTTTTGTGCAAGCTCGTCGCGCAGACTTTCCAGATACGGAAAATACTCGCTATCGTCTGTTCTAATAAGAGAAAGTTTAATTCTGTCATATTTACTAAAACAATTACCTGAAATTTCATCATTAAGTTCAAAAGACAATTGTTGGTTATCGACCATTATTTTTTTTATTTTGCTATTAACTCCATCGGCTAATGTTAAATTTTCAAACATTATTTCTGATGTTTAGACAATATTACTTAAATAATGTCCAAGAGCGAGAGTATTAATTCCGTCTTTGCAATACCTTTTATCATCGAAATTGCTTAGTCCACGTTTTATAATTGTATTCGTTTCAAGCTTATGATAGTTGGTCCGAATGACATTGGTCTTAATAAAGCTGACACTATTGTTAAGAGCGGCTTTGAAGTCCTCAAAATGCATCATCTTTTTCACATATCCTCTAGGGATGCCTTTAGCTTTCTTGGTCAGTTTGTTGTCGTCTAATATAACAGCGTACATTTTGCTTCTTAGTCCAACAAACTCTCTCACACTCGCTTAGACTGTCCAAACTCTCCGATAGCATCACTCGCTTAGGCTGTCCAAACTCTTCCATAGCATCACTCGCTTAGGCTGTCCAAACTCATCGATAGCATCACCCGCTTAGAATGTCGAAACCCTCCGACGGCATCACTCGCTTAGGCTGCCAAACTCTCCGATAGCATCACTCGCTTAGACTGTCCAAACTCTCCGATAGCATCACTCGCTTAGGCTGCCAAACTTTCCAATAGCATCACTCGCTTAGGCTGTCCAAACTCTCCGATAGCATCACTTGCTTAGGCTGCCAAACTTTCCAATAGCATCACTCGCTTAGGCTGTCCAAACTCTCCGATAGCATCACTCGCTTAGGCTGCCAAACTCTCCGATTGCATCACTCGCTTAGACTGTCCAAACTCGCACACTCTCCGATAGCATCACTCGCTTAGACTGTCCAAACTCTCCGATAGCATCACTCGCTTAGACTGTCCAAACTCTCCGATAGCATCCCTCGCTTAGGCTGTCCAAACTCTTCCATAGCATCACCCGCTTAGGCTGTCCAAACTCTCCGATAGCATCACTCGCTTAGGCTGCCAAACTCTCCGATAGCATCACTCGCTTAGGCTGCCAAACTCTCCGATAGCATCACTCGTTTAGGCTGTCCAAACTCTCCGATAGCATCACTCGCTTAGACTGTCCAAACTCGCACACTCTCCGATAGTATCACTCGCTTAGACTGTCCAAACTCTCCGATAGCATCACTCGCTTAGGCTGTCCAAACTCTCCGATAGCATCACTCGCTTAGGCTGTCCAAACTCTTCCATAGCATCACCCGCTTAGGCTGTCCAAACTCTTCGATAGCATCACCCGCTTAGACTGTCCAAACTCTCTGATAGCATCACTCTCTTAGGCTGTCCAAACTCTTCGATAGCATCACTCGCTTAGGCTGCCAAACTTTCCAATAGCATCACTCGCTTAAGCTGCCAAACTCTCCGATAGCATCACTCGCTTAGGCTGCCAAACTCTCCGATAGCATCACTCGTTTAGGCTGCCAAACTCTCCGATAGCATCACTCGCTTAGGCTGCCAAACTCTCCGATAGCATCACTCGCTTAGGCTGCCAAACTCTCCGATAACATCACTCGCTTAGCCAGTCCAAACTCTTCGATAGCATCACTCGCTTAGACTGTCCAAACATTCCGATAACATCACCTGCTTAGATTGTTCAAACTTTCCGATAGCATCACCCATTTAGATTTTTTGACATAGAATCAGTTTAGTTTTATTGCTGATGTCCTGAAAGAAAGAAGCAAACATACACAACGGGAGAACTGTATTGGCTGGAAAGGTCATTCAAGTGAAAATAGCGTTTGTTTTTCATTTTGGTCAGTGCTTGAGATACCTATTTTTGCAAAAAGAAAAATTAAAAATGGCCATTGTTTTCTTTCTTTGTTAATTTCTCTAGGAAGAACGATGCATAAACTCCATCTATCTAGAAATGGTGTCCAACTATGAAGTATTGCCATTTAGAGCTTTATGATTACTGTAATTTAATTGTAGGAGTAGTTAATTATATATAATTTCAAGGTCACATTTGTGTGACTGAAATTCCTATAACATTTCTAATTGTTCTTTGTATCTTATGTTATCAACTTTGCACTTGCAGTATAATACATACTATTAGTGTTCTTTACAAAATATTGCGTGACCGATTTTGCACATTAAAACGTATGGGATTTTGCAAAATATTTTTGACCAATTTTAGATACATGTAAACATATCAAAACTTGAAGAATTTTACAAGCTATCTCATTCTATGCCTAATATTTATAGGCTTCTGTCAGGATTAACAGCATTGTAGTTTTGTGTCTCACCCATGCGACAGAGAAATCTTGCTTGTCGTCTCAGTCAGGTCGTCTCGGTCATGGTGTTCATGCGCTACAAACTACTTAATCAAGGGACGCAACCATTGTTGTCTTCTGCTTGGCTCGATGGAGTTGTTTTCCATTCAGACAAAACGCCGACACTTTCGGAAATTTACCACAATAGTTTCTTCTGGATAGAAAAAAAAAAAAAAAAATTAGAAAAAGAAGGCACAAGAAAGCTGGACACACTAACAAGCAGAATGGCAGGAAAGCTATACACACTAAAAAGCAAAATGGCAAGAAAGATAGACACACTAACAAGCAAAATGGCAAGAAAGCTAGGCACACTAGCAAGCAAAATGGCAAGAAAGCTAGACACACTAACAAGCAAAATGACAAGAAAGCTAGACACACTAACAAGCAAAATGACTATGAAAGCAGACTTACCAGATTTTGCTTTCATACCCATTAGAAAATCAAGTGTGCAAAAATATCTATATCAGAAACTAATAGAAAACAATGTAACGGATACACGGGCTATGCATATCACTGCCCACAAAATTCCTAACTCTCAACAGCTACCGAAAACTTATTGACATCAAGAAATGTGTTATGTCAAATCTGTTTTCTTGAAATTGTTAAACATCCCCCACTTTGCCCCAGTCGAATCAAAGATGTACATGCATGTTAAATCATGCTCTTACCAGCTAAAGGAACCATTCATCTGTCCACACGTTATTCTACAAGCAGATTTCCCTGTAGCATATTGTAATACCTAACTTAACAAACCAAAGTACTGAGCATTATTAAGAACTACATTCCTTTTTCAATAATAATGCTAATAATGATAATGTAAAAACATGAAACAACGTCCGAAAAGCATGATGCAGTTCAGTATGTTGTAATACCTTAATGGTATTGTGAATGGAGTTTTGCATGCATAAACATTGTGCCCGGCCGAAGAATCACATTTCACTTGTCAGACTTTTGTTGAACAATAAGTTAGAACTAATGTTACTGTTCATTATTGTAAGTTCTTGATTATGTAGAATTTGTTATTTTACTTTAATGTGCAAAATAGTATGCATTTGACAGGGACTATTTCTAACCGTATTACGACTCATTGCACCACCAGTACGTTGTACTCTTGCTCGATTCGCATCGAAATTGACTTGTCCGTTTCGTTCAATTCTATTTAATTATAGGTATGAATATGCAAATGAGGTTTAAAGTAAAAACGCACACCACGGACATTGAGAGGACAACTTAATTCTATCTAAATTTTGTGTTCAGAGGGATTTTTCCATGCAGTTTGAACAGTTTACTTAGTTACCGCCATGGCTAGCCCTGATAAGGACAAACATTGATTGGCTAACTAAGATCATGTGACGTAAATAGGAGTCTATAAATATGAGTGCAAGACAGTGCACTGGCAAAATAGCTGTCAGAGCGGCAAAGTATGAAAATGTAAGTAGAAAAGGATTTCGGCCATATATTCCAAATCCAATCAAAAACCATATATTATATTTTTTTTACATAACCGATATTAACTTGGGCACTTTAAAAATCCCAGAACTGAATCGTATTGTTATGAGAAATTTTAAGTAGATTTATTATTGAATTTAAATGCTTTATAATTATTATATAATTCTTTATAAAGCCGCTGCTATCTCCCACCACACTGCTCAAGTACACTTGTACTAAAATTATTATTTCTTTTCATTGAATTCACGCTACCATATCAGAACGTGTTACAGTGAATATAATAAATTTAGCTGTTAATATACATAGAAATATAATAATAGAATTAATTTCACCATAATATAGCATATTATAACGTTGTCTTTTGGCATTTAGATAAAGAAGTCTGCTCTATATTATCTGAAATTGATAGTGCTGTGACAGACACAGTGTTTATGTAAAGTCACTATGCGGGATTGAAAAGCATGTTCTATCTCACTTTTATTTTTATTTATTAAAAACCATTTGAAGTCCTGAACTCTGGTCTTTTCGATATTTAACACACGGGATGTTACAATATCCATGCACTACTAATAGCAACACTTGCCATATTTCCAAGACAGAAAATATCACTTTTCCAAGTGACCGTAAAATTGAAAGTTCAGCACATGGTTATCCGCTAGGGTCCGTATTTAGAGGGTCTTTCATACACGGGAGTAATTTTGCAATCAATATCAATTACAACACCAGTATGTCACAAACAATTTAACCTCCTCCAATGAAAAGGAGGGTAATGTACGATAGTGACACAGATCTCTAATTATCCATGAATAATCTAACGCACGGTCAATCATGCTACATTTTACTCATCGTTATGGCCTAAAGCTGTGTGCACAGTATCATTTCATTATTTACCATAGGAGTTTTCGAAATTAGAACTGACGAAAATGAAACATTTTCCTTGTCAAAAATATTCATTATTTATTGTTAATTTCATATGAGAGCAATCTATTAAATGTGATAATACCTGAATAATATCGAACGTTTTAGGTTGTTATTTTCTCACGCGTACAGATTGTTCATTTGGGATGGACAGGTTACATTACAGCCCATATTAAGATATTCGTATTAATTCTTTTTTTAGGGGGCACCAGACAGATGCCCCCCCCCCACTTAGTCAAAAAACTGAAAAGTATTTCATGTGTTTTTGTATCCCCATAAGGTGCGTTGTAATGTAGTATTTTATAAAAGAATTTAGATCAAAAATTTAATTAATATAAATTTTTGACGGGGTATTTCTTGTTCCCTAGTGTTCCTATAGGTGTGTTCATCCGATCAAATTTCAATTATTTTCTCGGAATCCTTCACCTAGTTTTTCATTTGTGACCTTTGCCAAGGGTCCCCTATGTCCTGTGTTTGCTATTATGTAGTATGCTATATTGTTGTGAGTGCTATAGATATTTTGTAAGGACGGCATTTAAATCAAATTCAATCTCCCCAAGTTTTTTCATCCTAGTATATAATCATATTTTTATTTATTTAAAGAATATAAATTTTTTTATGATATAAATTAATTTCTGAATTTTGAATCTGTTTGAAAAAGAGACGGTGCTTCTATATACAAAAAACAAACTAAAAATAAACTTATTGTTTTTGTGTAAGTATTTGATTGTGTGGCGTCTCTTTTTATTTTTACTTTCTATATTAATTAGATTTTTTGCATCATGTAAGGAGCCGCATTTCATTTTTCGTGCTCCTCCTTACATGTAGGATGCCATTTTACCTTTCTAGAAATATTTAGAATTGGCCTAAAATTTCAAAAAGAAAAAAAAAGGAAGAGAGAGAGAAAAAAAACAAAAATTGTTGTATTAGTTGTTAGTTGGGTCACTTTGTTAGTATCTTATCCCCTTCTGCATGTGCTGTTTGTCCATGTGCTACACAAGGATCTTTCTGGGGCTCTTTCGCAGGCCTGTCCACTTCGCGTAGCGCCATGTGACTTAGCCATGCGACGTCTGTGTCCCATACTTCTTCCATGTGTAGATCCCTGTCCCATAAATAGAAAGAAAATTTTATTATATGTTACTTGGTTATTGGGTAACCCTTGTTGTATTCCAGTTGTATGTTAATTTCAATGGTATCGGAAAACTCTTGTAAGTTACTTTTTTATGACTATGACTTGTCCACAGAGTTTCATTGTGGTTATTATATAGTCAGTTAGTTTCATATAAATTTCTTTACTAAAATTTCCATCTAAATATAGTAACATGTTTTTCCGATATTTTTCGTTTTTAGTTAAATGTGTGATTATATTATTTCTCTCCCTCGATCTTTTTTCACAGTTTATTATTGCATGGTCCTTTGTGTAGGGAGCTTTTTGACACATAGGGCAATTTGGTAGTTTCTTTATCATATGTCTTCTCATGGCTACCTCTCCTGTGACCCATGTGTTGTGTAGGTATTTAAAAATGATGCTTTGTATTTTTAGTGAATTAATTCTTTCCCACTGCCCCCATATTTTATCCCAGCTCACTCCCCATATTTCTTCTTCTACCTTGTTCCTTTTATTTTTTTGTTTATTTCCCTAATCCATTCGTAGGTTTTATATTTATTTATCTCCCACAGTTCTTTGTTGTCTCTATATTGTACCAATCAATTTTTAATATATCTGAATCTCCTAGGGACTTCTATTCTTTTGCTTAATGCATTGTTTTTATATATATCCTGTCTATTTCTTGCTGTAAACCCAAACCAGTATATATATATAAGGACTCCCAGGGCATATTGAGTATTGACTTTATTGTTTTGAAACGGTTTAAAATATTTGTATATTTAATTAGGGTCGGGCTTGGCAACGCTAGTCCCCCTCTCTTTTTAGACTTATATAGGGTGTTTTTTTTTTGTATATAGTGGGTTTTATATCCCCAAATGTAGTCTATTATTTCTTTGTCTAATTTCTCTAACTTTTTATTTTCTATGTCATTTGCTTTAAGTGTGTAATTTATGTTAGAATAAAAATAGGTTTTTGCTACTTGGGCTCGCTCCATGATGCTGAGTGGCGTTAGCGCCCAGATCTCTATACATTTCTTTATTTTTCCCAATATATGTTTGTAGTTTTCTTCTTCTTCTTTTTGTCCAAAATTGATTCCTAGAGCTTTCACTCTGTCCTTAATTACATGGGGAGGTAGCCCAGGGTGGTTTCCCCTCCAGTTTCCTATTTTAAGAATTTCCGTTTTGTCATGATTTATTTTGGATCCGGATGCTTTTCCAAAGTTATCATATTCCTTTTCTAAGTGTTTAAAGGATTTTGGATCTTTGATGAAGTTTGTACAATCATCAGCATGTTGAAGCATTTTTATTTCTTCCTTTAAGTTGGGAATTTGTATTCCCTCGATTAGTTTATTATTCCTTATCTTTATACTTAGTATTTCAATTGCTATTACGTATAATAGCATTGATAGTGGGCATCCTTGCCTCGCTGATCTTTGTATGTCAAAACTGTCCGTTATTGCTCCATTTACCTGTACTCTTGCAGTGATTTTATTATACAGGATTTCGGTCCATTTTCGGAAGATTTTCCCGAAACCAAATTTTGTAAAAACATTTTGTATGTAGTTATGTTCGATTGTGTCAAAGGCTTTTTCTTGGTCAATGAGCACCATGGCGCCCATTTTTCCGGTTTCTTTTATATAGTCTATTATTGTTCTAATGTTGAGTATATTATTTTGAATATCTCTTTCCTTTGTACCACAAGTCTGATTAATGTTTATAATTTCCCCCATGCATTTTTTAACTCTATTTACTAAGATTTTACTCAATATTTTATAGTCATTATTTAGGAGGGAGATGGGCCTCCAATTTTTTAAGTCCTCCCTCTCCCCCTTCCCTTTATATATTAGTGAAATCAGTCCCTTCCCTCATTGTATTTGTCATAGTTTTACCTTCTAGTATTATGTTGTTATATAAGAATTCTAGGATCGGCGATAACTCACTTTGGAATTTTTTTTATAGAATTCCGCAGTGAGTCCATCTCTCCCTGGTGCTTTCCCTTTCGATAATTGTTTTATTGTTTCTGTTATTTCCATCATGGAGATGAATTCATCACATAAGTCTTTATGTTCTGATGATATTCTCTCACATGTAATTTCCTGTAAATAATTTTTTATTATTTCCGCGTCTATCTTTTGGGTTGTGTATAGTTCCGTATAATATTCTTTTATTCTATTTAGAATTTCATTTTTCCTTATTAGTATTCGTTCTTATTTATCTTTTATTTTTTCCATACCTTTTTCCCCTCCTTTCCTTAATTCCTCCCTTCTATTTAACCCTTGCGCTTTCTTATAGATTCCTGTGTACTTCCCGGCTCTTATTTCCCTTCCTTTATATTTCTCGTCTTCTATTTGATTTAGTTTTCATTTCAGTTCATTTTCCTGTTCTTTAGAATTTTCTCGTGTTAACTGTAGTTTAATCTCTACTTCATCTTTTTTTTTTATTTCCCTTCTCCTCTTTGTGTACCTAATTGTTATTTTTTTGAAATCTTCTTTTAGATCATCCCATTCCTTTGATATGTTAGTATTTCCCTTTTCAATAAAGGTTTTTATTTTCTTTTTAATTTCATCTTCATATTCTTTATCTTCTAAAATTTTGTTATTCATTTTCCAAATTCCACTTCCCCGTTTATTTCTCCTAGTTGTTTTTATATCTAATTCTATTAAAAAGTGATCAGAAATTTTAACCTTGGCAATATTAGAGCTCTTGTATAATTTTTCACTGAAATTGGTTCCATAAAATCTATCTAACCTACTGGCCAAACCATTTTTGTATTCATACGTATATTCTGTTCTAGGTATGTTTAAAATCCTGTATATATCATTTAATTTGTGCTTGTTAATTAATTTGAGCATTTCACCCCTAAAAATGTTATCATTTGAGGTTAATTTCCCTTTCCTATCTATTGGGTCTCCTATCCAGTTAAAATTCCCCCAAAGTATCAAATCTTCCATTGAAAAATCGCTTATATATTTATCTAGTTGTTCAATGAATTCTTGTTTCCTGTATTTATTTGCTGGAAAATATATATTTATAATGTGTATATTTTCTACCGCTATATGCAAGAGCCTCCCAGCTAAAAACCCTCCTTCTTCTTTTCTTTCCCAGATTATACCCTTATCATTTTTTATTATCGTTGCTACTCCTCCCTTCACATCATCCTGTTTATGGTTACTTAAAATGACCACTGCATTCAATTTATCTTCTAACATTGCAATTAGTTCTTTTGAAAACCCGTTATGTGTCTCTTGTACTACTATGATATTATATTTAGTTTCACTACTTAATTTTAAAATCTTTTCGTTGTTTATTCCATTAACATTTATTGAAGCTATATGGAAGTTTTTTTTCCCTCCATTTTAGTTTTCCACTCCAGGTTGCCGTCCAGACTTTATCCTTTAGGAAATAATTATTTAAATTTTATTTAAATTAAACTTTTGAGTTTTAATTTATGTATATTACTTACTTTAATTTTAAATTTGGGTCCTGCAGGGGAGAGAGCTGGGCCCTCCCTTCATTTTGAATTTTATTGTTAGTGTTTTCAGTACTTGTCTCATCGTCTTTTGTATTATCAGTCTCTTCATGTTCATCATCCAAGTCGTTATTTCCTTTCTCTTCCCCTTCCATTTCACAATCCGTTTCCATGTCCGTTTCCATTTCGGTTTCTTCCCCATTTTCACTTTCACTCTCAGTTTTTCCTTCTTTTTTCTTCTTTCCCTTTTTTTTCCCTTTCCCTTCCACTGGTGTCGTATTAGTTTGCGGCGTCTGATCACTTCCGGTTGATGACACCGATAGTGATTGGGCTATCTTCCTTTTTCTTGTCCTAGTTTTCGGCACTGGTGTCGATGTTAGAGGTTGGATTCCTGTTAGGTCTGTCATCTCTTTCCCCATTTCTAGGATTCCCATTTGGGAGGTTCCTTCTTTTTCTTCCTCCTCTGATAGAACAAAAAATTTGTTCTGTTTTAGGAGGTCTCTCGTTGGTACCTCAGTTAATCCAGTGCTGTTTGGGCTCAAACAATTTCCCCACTCCTGTATCATTTCACTCTGCATTTCCGTTTCATCCATTGTTGGTGGCTGGATTTCTGGAATTACATTTGGTGGTTCTACGTTTGTTTCGTTTACCGTTTCAACTGTTTCTTTTGTTGATTCTGTCTTAGTCTTTTTTGTTCTTGTCTCCAAGTTTTCTTGTTCTTCCCTTATTTGGTTTAGGAGTTTAGTCATGTTTTCTTGTATCTCCCTATTTTCTGCATCATTTATGTTTACGTGTTGGTTATTTGCTATGATTGCATAAGTTTTGGGCGCAGGCTCATTTTTACAGTCTTTTGGACTGTGTCCTACTTGTTTGCACCTGGGGCATACCCCTTCTTTTTCGCAGCCCCTATACCAAGTTTTCACAAGGAAACCCATAACATAGAAGAATGTTGGGATTTTCTTCGCTTCTTCTTTTCTGACTGTCAGTACCCTTACTCCTGACTTGATATCATTGAAACCCCATATAGTGGCCATTCTTTGCCCCACCACTTGGGTATTGAGTTTTTTCTCTATTTTGTATATTATTTCGCAATTGTGTATTTCAAGAGGGAGGCCAGAAATAAACAAATCCGTCTTTTTTTCCTCTACCTCTCTTACAATTGGTGTTGCTGCCCCTACTCTTGCTTTGATTCCTTTCACCTCTATGAAATCTTGCTTGAGGATAGGGGTTTCATACACTTTTGGGTACAAAATGTATTTGTTCTTGCCCCCATTTTGTAGTCCATATATGCTATTAATGTCTATTCCTTGAGCTCTCATTGCTATTAGCACATCAGATTGTCTAGGGCAATTTTGAACATCTCTAAAGTCTATTTGTTGACATCCAAGAGGGTGTAGGGCTATTAGATGGTTTCCCTCTACTTTTGTAACAAAGTGGGTATTTAGTTTGGTGCCAGTTTTCCTAATCCCTCCCAATTGTGCTTGGGCCATTTATTTGTAGTGAGTAGTTTTCACGTCAATTGTCTTTTCCAAATGCAGGTCTCACACTACTATTTTGTTACTAGTTGTAATTCACTGATTTGACTTCTGTTAACCAGTTTATACGCCGGTCAACCTCTATTCCTTTCTGAATTTTTCTCTTCCCTCTATATTTGTCCTTTGTTTCAAATCTCAATTAATTGCTGATCAAACACAAATGACTTAGTAAGTTCAAATAAAAGAAACCCAGTCACACATGAATAGTCTCAGCTACCCAAGCTAAATTCAATCTCAGCATAATCACAAGAAACAAATGAAGAAAAAAACAAAACAAACAAAAAAACAAGAAAACAAAAGAAACACACAGAGGTGTGATGAATAACTCACTCTTTCGTGTTCCACTTGAATCCTATATCTGCTTGGTCCTAGCCATTTTGGGGGGCCCCGAGTGGCCGAGTGGTCTAAAGCGCTGACCGTTACGGATCACTGCCATCTCACCTCTGTCTGCGTGAGTTCGAGTCCAGGTTCGGCTAACGTGGGTACGTGAGAAAGCCTGCCAGTAGCTTCTCGTGGGTCGGTGGTTCTTCCCGGGATTTTACAGGGTTCTTCCTCCACCATTAATACTGGCCGCCATGTATAGCCTATCTTGTGCTGAAAAATGGCGTTAAACCCTATAACAACAACAACAACAACCTAGCCATTTTGAGATTTATTTACCAATGACTTTACTTGTCCAACAGGAGTTTAAGAATATTCGTATTAATGAGCCATATGTAAACAACATTTGCAAGTGGCATTAGAGCTCTTACCGCATTACTTACAAAAGTAGCAATTATAACTGTTAAGTTGTAGCTGTTTGTGCGTGTGGGTGTATAAGCGGTAAATACAGTTGGATTCTGCTTTAATGATTATTCAGATTTTCATAAAACATTATAAAACTGAATGAGCTACAGATAAATTGAAGAAATAATAGTAAATGATGAATAATGAAAGTGTTGAATGCGCTACTCTATCTTACAAAAATGACGAGTTCTTTCAAATTTAAAGGGAGAGAATTATAATCTTCCTTTTATTTTTGCATTGGACAAGAAAATCCCGAATATATTAGTTGTCTCCCGATTCGACGAAGTGGAAATCTAAGTTCTAAATACGAACTTTCTTGTCGTAAATAAAATTATTTCGGCTTACATTTCAAGGGATAGTGTGAAGACCTGTAATAAAAACACGTGGTTGTGTCACGGGTGACTTAATTAGTGGAACAAGTGTTTTAGTTATGTCAGTAGCATTAGTACTTTGATATCTCTACCTCTCATCGTGAGTTTTTACATCACACTTTATACCAGGAACATTCAGCGCAGTTTATTAAGATTTCATAGACTGCATGAAAGGGTATGAGAAATATACTCATCAAATTTCTAACTGATTGCTACATTTTTGACGCGAAATCTCCATTTATATTCAACGCAAGCGAAGATTAAACTGATAGTAGATACGGATATATTCCTTATCATGCCAAATTTTAACGAGATGAGCTTCAGAAGAAAGAAATTCAAGTGTAAACTATCTTTCCTCAAAAGATCACTACAACAGTAAAATTCAGTTTCAAGCCATTAATAACTACTTACATCTTGTATTCATGACTACAAGACATCCCAAGCGTATACAGTTTAAATATCTATAAATAAAATTCACAAGTACACACATATACGCACGCATAGGCACATGCAATTCCATCAGTTGAAGATGATGTCTTGGCATCTCTCATGCAGGAAATTATTTCTTTTTTAAAGGCGTGGTACTACTGTTGTTTAAATAAAGGTCGGATATTTTGTTCGTTGTCGTTTTTAAAATGGCATGGAACGCTTTTTGTTGCTACTCTTTTTTATATAAACGCCGGGTACTTTTTCATTTACACTGTTTCTATCAAGAAATCATGATTAGAAATATATCCTTTTTTAATAATTGTGTAAAGTTCCTTTATCAATAAAATTAATTTTCTTACTTTCGAATTTACACATCTTTTGTAATTTTTGTGTAAAATAGATTGCGCTTGCACCTGAACATTGATCATCTCACATTTCGAAGAGTTTAAAAGCTTTAAACTTATCAGCCAACACTCGCATTTGGATTCCTTGTAAAGTTTCAGAGCCTCAGTGTTTAGCGTGCTGGACTCCCGATCGAAAGGTTACAGGCTGAAATCCTATTACCCGATTAGACTGACTCTGCTACCGTGGAAACCGCTCCGGTGGCCTAGTGGTTAGAGCGTCCGCCTTGGATGCGGGAGGTCGCGGGTTCGAACCCTGGCCGAGTCATACCAAAGACTTTACAAAAATGGTACTAACAGCTGCCTCGCTTGGCGCTCAGCATTAAGAAGTTAGTGTTAGGACTGGTCGGCCTGGTGTCAGGATTATGTGAATGGGTGGGACATCATGCCACATGTCTGCGGCATGATGCCTCAGTGCTAGACATCACTATAAACTGTTATACTGCAGACATCGTAGCGATATGACTGAAAAATTGTTAAAGCTACGTTAAAAATCTAAATCACACACACACACACACACACACACACACACACACACACACACACACACACTGCTATCGTGGTGTGTCTGTGTTCAAAGCAGTTGTCTCAGAATGCAGATCGTCATTGACATGTAGGTCCGAGATTTTTGTAGTTATGTGACTCGGAACGCAAATGTCGAATTCCAGGTCAAATTTCATCAACCTATAGTTTCGGCGGATTAAAGAATAAAGAATGCTACACTCGCAATTTCGGAGAAATAAAATCTCATTCCTATCGATTTCATGCAGGTATATCTCGATGAAAGGTCGTTAAAGTTGCTAGGCCGGCTAGTAAGCTGATACCCTCTGCCGACACCAAACAGTGTCGGCGAATTCCAAGTTTTCGATAGGCAGCGGACTCTGACCCTACACCCCAATATAAATGTCCAAATATCAAAAATGGGGTGGCAAGGGTCAGAGGAAACTCGGACTACACTAGAAGCTACAAGTCATTGGTTATCATTTCCGTAAAGACTACCAGTGGTGTGATACACACCAACTTCTTTTCAATTTATAGTTCCGAAATTCTAAACTGAAACATGGTCCCTGCTATTATAATACAACAATGAAATTATTCTTTTCAAAACTCTTTCGCCAGGCAACACTGGAACACGTCACGTAAATATCTTATATACACAACAAACCCGAAAATAAAACAATTTTGAATTATATCTGTTGTATTCCCGCCCACCCACCACCACCCCACCCCAGAAAAGAACACACACACATAAAAAGAACTTCTTTCGACATAAACTAGCGCTATTTCGAGATGGTTCTGTCTTGAAAGAATACAATAAAATATTGTAGAGTACACATACCCTAACAATGTCATAACTTCAATTCAACGAGAAAAAGGAAGTATACGGAGCTGCGTACACATACATGAATGAGCGGCCTCTATGTTTCCAGGTCAGGTCACTACGCTAATTGTGAAATGTCGAACGTATATACCCACATATTCAAATTTGCTAAAATAACACTTTTGTTTTGTTTGTACCCCGTTGTATTGTGGTCTAGTGGGCCCTTTAATGTATTCCAGACGGTAACTATACTCTCTCTCTCTCTCTCTC
The DNA here is from genome assembly GCA_016617855.1 of Megalonaias nervosa. NCBI lineage: Eukaryota > Metazoa > Mollusca > Bivalvia > Unionida > Unionidae > Megalonaias > Megalonaias nervosa. The sequence continues at coordinate 36,157 of JAECUM010026784.1, read as the reverse complement.
TCTCTCTCTCTCTCTCTCTCTCTCTCTCTCTCTCTCGGCTGACCTGATATTTAGGATCGAACCCGCACCATTCTGGTAAGTGTCTAACTCCTTAATCATTGCATTACCGCGGTTGATTGGGTGTCATTGTATACACTTGACAGTCCAAGGAAAACGATCAAGCTTAGGTAAATGACCACATACCATCGCCATAATCTTTTTACCTTTAGATACGTCTCGTACGGGTATCTAAGATACAAGGGTTATGTCATTAGTTCAGATCCTATCTGATACATATATCTGAGACGCAAGAATAATGTCATCAGTTCAGATCCTGTCTCATACGCGTATCAGAAATACAAAGATTATGTCAACAGTTCAGTTTGAATAAACCATGTTAAGTAAAAGAAATTTATTAGTAAACTAAAAAATTGAAAAAGACATGTCCTAACACTTTTCTTAAATATTGATCAACTTGCTAAGACGGACAACGAGAGGCCGAATGGTCTAAGTCGCTCGCCTTACCTCTGTCCGCGTCGCTTCGAGTCTCGGGCTCAGCCAGAATGGGTATGTCAGATTTCTTCCTCCATCAGATATACTTGCCTCCATGTATAAGCTATCATGTGCTGAAAAATAGCGTTAAACCCACAACAACATGCTAACTTGATTCCACTCCAACATCCTCAACTTTAGTTCATGGATATAAATTTTTACAAAATTTCATACCACCAACTCTTGAACAACCACCGCATCCCAGGAATTTGAAGTCCGCACCGTCAGCAACGCAGATGATATTGCACAAAATTATGAGTACACTAATGCACGAAATTATGAGTACACTAATACACGAGGTGGTGGTGGTGGTTGTTACGTTTAATTTTTAACAACATGGAAATAACAACAGCTGTATCTGCGTATCTGGTATAACGGTACCAATTGTACAACCCCAGGTGGGCGGAGCTTAAGGTGTAGGGAACATTGCATTCAGAAATAAACCACAAAACTAACTGTGATTGGTGCATTATGTAAGAGTTGTACTTTCTGTTAGGCTTTAAAAAAAAGTTGAGCCTCTTGGCAACATGTGAGATTATGTTAATTCATAACTATATCACATTTTGTATTTTTTTATGATTTTTTTAAAATGTGGTACACATGACTGAAAATGTATCTGGTGTAACTAGATAACTCTTACCCCTGTCTAGTTCCAGCAGAGTTATCTCTCGTAAATGCAATGGAGTACCTGGTTCTGTCCTTGTCAAATTGACAATCTAACATTGTTCTCTGTGACAGTGGGTGACATGCATGCTGAGGTAGTATAGAAAGTATATTTATTTTACAAAACATTAGCATTGAGGTCTATGGAAAAACAATTGGTACCGTGATACCATCTAGGCATATATGTCTGACTGTTCGTCATTTCATGGGGGTGGGGGTGGCGGGAGCACCTTAATATCTTTGTCCAGTATACGTCTAGCAAACTTGTCCTTTTAAGTTCGTACTAGGCTCAATCCATTCTGTTCCATAAATCTTGTAATAAGTATTAGGAGCAACAAAATACGATTTTATTCTTGAAATACTCGTTGAAATAAATTAGTTTAAAGGTAATATACACAGTTGTGATTGAGGTTAGAAAGCACTGTGTTGTTTAGTGCTAATAGACACAGTCTAGATTGTTCTCTCTGAATGAAAACACTGAAGTGATGGACTCTAATTACTCTCTGTAGTATGACACTGTCATTATCGTACTTTAAAAGGCTAGTCGTTAATAGACTAAATTTTGGTCTAACGATGTACATTTCGACCGAACGTGCTATTGTGAAATACTGTTAAGAAATCAGATCTAAAATTAACTAATATGTTTATCTGGAAGGTAATGCAATGCTGGAGATTTGGTTCAATCATTTTCAAGCGACTTAAATTGGTGATAAACAACTGTTACAACCTACATATTCACAAGTCTAACGCAATCCTTATCTCGGTTCCATTCGGTGAGTATCGATGTTATGCTGGTTACCTGGAGAAGTACACAGGTACAGTATATACGTGTGTGTGTGTGTGTGTGTGTGTGTGTGTGTGTGTGTGTGTGTGATTTGGATTTTTAACGTAGCTTTAACAAATTTTCGTATATATATATACGTTTCGAGACACTTGAGAAGTCTAGCAGTGCCATTGTGTAATATGGTCGACGACTTAAATAGCAAACCTCCGACATGTACAGTAATATTGCACAGTGATATTGTTAAATAGATGATTTACCCGCACTAAAACATACGCTACTCTTCCATTTAATTTAGAAATTATGATGCAGTAACTGGTAGATTGTGGTGGTTTCGGCGTAATTGTCGGCGTAATTGTCAGCCTAATTGTCGGACAATTAATTGTCGGCCTAAACTGAATGTATTTTGATTTTGATCTGCCTGAAGTTTGTTTTCTTGTACTCGTCAAGGTATACTAAAGTTCGTTTTATACCGAGGAACAATAATGATATTGAGTTTGCTGACAGTTCTAGACGGTAGTTATTTGTACACCAACCCACTCGTACTTATTTGTACATCAATCCACTCGTACTGATTTGTATATCAACCCACTCGTACCTATTTGTAAATCAGTCCACTTGTAACTATTTGTATATTGATCAACTCGTATTTACTTGTACATCAATCCACTCGTACTTGTTTGAATTTCAGCTCACTGGTAGTTGTTTGTACATGAACCCACTCGTAATTATTTGTACATCAGCCCACTAGTGTAGTTATTTGTGCATTAACCTACTAGTGCAGTTATTTGTGCTTCAGCCCACTTGTAATTATTTATACATCAACCCACTCGTATTTATTTTTGCATCAACCCACTTGCAGTTATTTTAATGTCAACGCACTCGTATTTATTTGTATATCAACCCAATTATAGTTATTTCTAGCAGCAGAGAGGGTGGACCCAGTAGTATTTATAGATGATGATCCTTTCTCAGAGACCCCCCAGTCCCCCAAAACGTTGTATGTTAACATCTTTGTCAGCAGCCTTTGTTAGCTCAAAATAACAACAAATTTTCTGACAAAGATGTTAACGTACTACGCTTTGGGGCCGGGGTGTCTCTGAGATAGGATGCATCATCTATATCTACTACTATGTACTTGTTAGTCAAAAAATGTTATATTAAACAAATAAAATATTATATATAATGTCATTCTCAGTGCGACATGTTGGATTCGATGTAACAAACAGATTTTGTAAAAGATTTAACTCGATCAAAGCATCGTCAGGATATACTGGGATAAAACCTAAAATAATAAACGATTGCATTAAAAAGGTGGGTTATCATATATCGCCGAAATATGGGTCGGTATGGTTATTCGCGGTTGAAAGCGATGTGAGAATAGCGGGTTGGGCAGATGATATGATGACATTTATTGACAATATGGTTGATATATTATTTGATAACGATATTTCTAAAGCCATACAAAATTGCTTAAAACAATAAAAATACTTGTCCTCATATAGAGGACTTTTTTAAAGATGAAGATGGTTATATTATTCAATGGTTATTTACAGATGTGGTTGATTTGTTAATTAAGGACGGCACAGTATACACAAACTGATTGATGAACATGAATATATTTACAGATGGTCATGTGATTGATTTGTTAATTAGGGACGGCACAGTATACACAAACTGATTGATGAACATGAATATATTTACAGATGGTCATGTGGTTGATTTGTTAATTAGGGACGGCACAGTATACACAAACTGATTGATGAACATGAATATATTTACAGATGGTCATGTGGTTGATTTGTTAATTAGGGACGGCACAGTATACACAAACTGATTGATGAACATGAATATATTTACAGATGGTCATGTGGTTGATTTGTTAATTAGGGACGGCACAGTATACACAAACTGATTGATGAACATGAATATATTTACAGATGGTCATGTGGTTGATTGATTTGTTAATTAGGGACAAGGCGGGGAACCTTTAGTTGATCAGATACACCTAATGAGGTTTTGAATTTTTGTTTAGATATTACCCCCAAGGCGAAGTTTCTAACTATAAGACGAAATGTTAGAAACTTCAGAGGGCTGTCTGCGGTGTAGGTCTTATTTTGCGACCATTTGTTGCCCTCGCAAGAGTTCCTAGATTATTCGTATCGAAAGTCTAGAAACTCAGAAGGCCTAATGGTCTTTGTGACCTTAAACCTCATTAGGTTTTATTTTTAGTTGTGTTTTTGAAATGACCCCTGTGTGAGTACCCATTAGCAGGTCACAGGGTTAAATTACCTCCTACTGGTCTATTTTTGGACGGCACACAACATATAACATATAATGATGATGATATAATGATAATGAAGGCCTTTTCTACTTGTGAACAGAAACTAGCACCCCCACCCCCAAATATCAAATCCGTAGGGGTGAAAACTATCACCACAACGTATTGACGTTGTAGGTGGGTGAATTAATTTCTATTCACAAATATAGGGGTTCGGCCAGGCCCCCCACTTAAATAGCTAATATTTTCGGCGGGCATAATAATCGCCCTCCCATAGACACAAATTTGTCTTTCATAGGATTGGAACCCAAGACCGCGAGTTCACAAGTTTAACACGCTACCGATTGAGCTAACGAGCACATCATATAGATATATTGAATTAGTTAATATATACTTAACAAAAGCATCATTATACACTTTCTGATTATGAAAGCACGTAATTCTGTTTTAAAAACGATATTATTATAGAGAAAAGGAATTTTTTGATTTCGCATTGCAATGTACTCTCGCTAACAAAGTTAAGGCTAAACTAAGTGATAGAAAATGTTTATTTTGAAAACATTATAAATAAAATCTACAAATAAATGATTTTATTTTGTATATATTAACGAATTTCTCATTACAATGTGAAGGAAGCCTCTGGCAATATATAATCGTGTATCACATTTGACTTCAAGTTATATACATGACCATTTTCCCAAAACCATCTATGACCTGAATTACAGATGCGTAGCTAGATCAGCCGACAACAAACTGCAGAGAATAAATCAATAAGTCGTATGAAGATGTATATGCGTTCTTACAAGTTAATATATATACTTAGACAAGCAGATACAAATGTGAAAAATAGCAGATCATAGATTTTTTGTTTGTTTCACTAATTAATTAATAACAAAACTGCTCAGATTAAAATCCATGGCACGATATATATAACCAAATTAAAGCAATTTATTAAGTTACGTACGGCTTTGAGTTTAGTTTACGTAAAGGGCATTTCTAATTATTTTAAACAAATACAGAACTACACAGGTTTTAAAAATGCTGTTATATATTTATATTTCACTAATAAATAACTGATTAGGGACAGATATACGTCAATATTACCAACCTTTTGATTGATTTATTTCAAAATCTAAACATATGTTCGACAACTCGCGAATGATTTTAAACTAAACCCTAGCGTTATTATCAGTAGTAAGTGAAAAGGCTGATTCTAGCGCAAAAGTCATTTTCACCCCCTCCCAACTCTCAGAACAAATATAAATCACTCCATCAGAGACCATAAAATCCCACCCCAAAACAATATCAAAAAAAACCAAAAGGCTGATTCTAGCGCAAATATATTTTGAGATTAAATGAGTCTCATCAGAAGGCAGGTAAAATTTCACTCAGTCACTGCGTGCTGATCATAGGTAAGTGATATTATTTATACCTCATCACCAATGATTAATGTTTCAACTGATGATATTAAAAATATTTCATTATCACGATGATAGAGGCTAAACTTTATTTTACCGCTCACACGCCGACGAGATTCGAACAAATCTTTTATTTGTGGTTTGTTAAGAGGATATTTTTTGTCGATAAAATATATTTTTGACCGATCGAGATCAATTGTAAGTTTAGTATATTTTTGTTGGCTAATCGGACTGTAAAAGTTTTTAAATTCCTCTAGCAACTTTTGATACAATTGCTCGAGGTAATTGAAATACTCGCTGTCATCAGATCTGATAAGCGAAAGTTTTAGCTTGCCACGAGTTCCACTAAAGCATATGCCTGATGTTTCATTATTAATTTCAACTGTCAATTGTTTGCCGTCAATCATTAGATATTTGATTTTGTTACTGTAGCTATTTGTCACTGTTAAATTTTCAAACATTATTTTTAAAGTTTAGATAAAATTTCAGTTGGAAAAGATAATGTCAAGGATAGATCTGTCATCGTGACAATACCCAAGTGCAAATGTATCTACCCCATTTTCGCAATAACGTTTATCATCAAAATTACTCAATCCGCGTTTGATAATGACATCTGTTTCAAGTTTATGATGATTTGTCCGAATAGCCATTGCTCTTATAAAACTAATACCACCATCAAGCGCGTACTTGTAGTCATCAAATTTCATAAACTTTTTAACAAAATCACGAGGCAGACCTTTTGCTTTTTTTGTTATTTTATTATTGTCTAATAATACGGCATACATTTTACTGCGTAATCCGATAAAATATTTGATAGCGCTCGAGTTCATTTCATCTTTGAACTTACCAATAACTTTTTTATTTATGTCGTCATGAAATTTACTGTCACGTGGGTAATCAGAAAGATCAAACAGATATCTATTATCATACATATCCTGATAGACGTCCTCACATTCGATTTCATATACGAGCGAATCAGTATCAGTAAATAATAATCTACTGGCTGGCCATTGATTTTTAACAAAATTATAATGAAAATCGTACATGAGCCACTTTGATAAATCTAACACTGAAGCTCCAACGTAGATCGGCTTGTTTAGTTTTAGATTTGTCTTTCGTCGCTGTACCGCGACAAGATTCTCATTAAAAATTTTCATGCTCACAAAATCATCGTCTGACACAAGTTTGTTTCTGCGATTGATATCATTAACTAGCTCGATATTTACGCGTTTTCTAATATTTTCCATCGTCTTACCGAACACCGAATTATTCATCAGTTTGAAGAAGTTTTTCTCAAAATCAGTTTTAGCTACAGCTCTTCTCGAAGTGTTCGAATTAATGTAACCTCTCATCCACGGCGACTGATTAAATTTTAGTACACGATGAACTTTCCTCAGCACAAGACCAGCATCTACTGCTTGTTTTAAAACTTTGTAATGCAAAACATAATTTTTTTTATCGAGTAAATTTGGTACTAGCTTTTTGACCATGGAATTTTGTCTTGGTGATGCTGCCGCCTGTTGTTCTTTTGATAACAAACTATAATCTATTATCATTGATTCTGCGCAGAAAGGGTAATCGTTATGCAATTTGTGTAGTGAAATAGGATAATCGAGATCAACTTCAACGAAATACGAAACATCGTCGGGTATCTTTTTTTCTGTCTCCGATAGAAATTGATCAGCCGTGATCCAATGAAATCCACCAAAAGGCATTGGTTCTGCCATCGAATACCCATACAAGTTATTACAATCTAGATATATGATATACTTCGAAGGAAGCTTAGGATTATACTCTTTCAAATATTTGTTGTTTGCTTCAGCATACTTCTTCGTTATCACGCTAATACCGCCTCTAATACCTTTCTCAATAAAATTGAACATGTCAATGTCAGTCAGTAATTCTAACCTTACCTTACTAAACTTTAATAGAGCATCCCACGACAGCCCTGGAGCAGAATAATACCAGCAAGGATCTAGTCCGTAATTATTATAACTCACTTCACGAAAACTTTCAAAAACATCTGCTAGTAATAACACGTCAGTTTTTAGATATAAATCATGATAATCACCAAACGCCTTGCAATCAAATCTATTCCAGATATCTTGTGCGTATTTGTAATCGTCATCGGTGATATTTTCATTTTTGAGTTGCGAGTAAAATTTCTCTTTGTCAGGTAGCGAAGTTTCATCAAATTTACTCCAGTCGTCGAGATACTCATACGGAAATACTCCTTTTTTGGTCAGTAAATTAAATTTGTCTCCAAAACAGTCTTGTAGGTTATTAAATTTACTACAACCTTTTACTAGCTCATCTAACGATGCTGCCATAAACTGCAGGCTGTCAATAAAACGTAATTTACCTAGCGTAACTGACATATACTTTTCAAAATTATTTGGAATGCATTTGATGTTATTATCGAGTTTTAAACGAGATTTTACATCAGGATCACCAAAAGCTTCTACGATAATGTGGCTGTCATATCCTCGAAAGTTGTGAAGAATAACTGGAATAAAATCTGGAGCATGAAATTTCAAATTACACTGATCATGAGCCGCTCCACGATACTGTCCGGTCAAATGACAATGGTCATGTACTTTATTGTTCCTGACGTTGTTATCGTCAAAAGCTTTTTCACAAATATGACAAATTTCCGCTTGCTCGTGATCGGATTCTTGTTGTGGTGTCAATTTTATCATCGGAGTTACTCTTTTCAAACGATAAGCTATATGATCAACTTCGTTAATCAAATGCTTTAGAAGCCAGACAGCTGGATTTTTACCACGATAGAGTTGGATTGGTTTAGATAATCTCGAATCAGCACAACAAACTATCTTATACGCTACTCCGCACGGAACATGATTTTGAGTTTTCCTTGTACTCGATTGGTTAGGATCATTTTCTGCGCCAAGTACAGGTTGAAGTAGGCATTCGAAATCGGCGTATATGACGAAAGGAATTTTTAGTTTGTGATTATAATTGACAAAATACAATAAACTATCTTTTTTAGATGGCATCGTTATTCGTTGTATGTCACTACAGTACTGCAAATGCTTTTGTAATGTTTCATTGTCTGTACAACCGTGCAAGCAGCGATAACAAAAGAACTTTTTCTTGTTATTTTTATTGTACTGTTTACCAACTAGTCCATTAAAGTTTTTGATCCAAACGTAATGATTTTTATAAAACAGTAAGTTTATAGTCGATTGTGAAGCTTTTTCTGAAATATACCTAGGATAGACGTTTTCTTTTTCATCTAGTCCGAAAACGTTAATCGAAACATTATTTTGCTTTTCAAACTTTGGTATTTGATTTTCTGCCACTGGAAAGTTGATATCCTTAAAATTTAATTTTGATACGTGACTAATATACTTCTCAACACGACCAGCGTCTTTTTCTACTGGAAATAGCGCAGAAAGAACAGCCCATTGGAAACATTTGTCATCGACGTTTTTTACGTTTATACAGCATTTTTTATTTTTTATTTTTGGTGGCAGGTCGATGTACGAACTACCGCGTAATGCGTCATATTTCATCGTGTGAAACAAAATTTCTTTGATCATTTCAAACTTCCAACCCGAACCAGATTCGGTAAATTCTTCTATTTTTTTCCAGATTTCTTGGTGTATTTTATTAGCTAGTGATGAAAGATCAGTCCCAAGCAAAACACGTCTAGATTTTGCGTTAATGTAAGGGTCTATAGTTTCTGTGTTAGTCGATTCTTCCGTCACAAGTAGTTTTGAAAATATAACGTGATATTGCACTAATATTTTTAGACCCTTATGTTTTTCAAGCTCACGTTTTACAGTCGTCTGTATCAGATGAAAGAGATTTGTTTCAGTAAAATTTACTAAAACATTTTGATTATCAAATTGATAACTATTATCAAAACCCGAAAAAGCAGTAGCTATTTTAACAGGTTCTCCAATAAGTCTCTTCTTGGCTATATCACGCAATTTCATCATTGTATACTATAGTGCAATCTCTAATTGATAATTTACTGCACACTGCGCATGCGCTAGAAAAACAATTAGAGATATAAAATCCTTATAGTATAATGACAAGCGCATATGAGCAAGAGACATATCACGTTTACCCAAAGTACAACCTATACGCTGGAAATGCATTAGGTTCGGTTATTAACATCAAAACTGGAATATCTGTTGGAAAAGCAACGTCAGCGGGTTATACGATTAGTGTAAAGGGAGATAATACTGAGAGAATTACGATGTTTAGAAAAGATTTTATTTACACGTTGTTCTGCGATGATATTCCAGAGGGACAGCGTGTATATCATTGTAACAGGTCAGTCACTGATGACAATATTGAAAATTTATCCTTACAAGACGAGTTTCAGCCGCACCAGGTCTTTGATTTATACGAGACTAACGATCGCGGTATTATAAGAAACAGGAAAACTAAAAATGTTGTTGGTACCATGAACAATATGGGATATCTCATAATAAAAGTTAGAGGAACATCGACAGATTTTGTTAACTATTTATCACATCGTTTTGTTTACGAGGTATTCAACGGATCTATACCCGAAGGTTTTGTTATTAATCACATTAACGGTATAAAAACTGATAATCGATTGGAAAATCTAGAATTAGTTACCCAGCAGGAAAATGTGAAAAAAGGACGAGGTGGTGGTATTAATTTTAGATATCCGGCTAAACCTGTTGTTTCATTAAATCTCATAACAGATGAAGAAATTCAATTTCCTTCAATCTCATCTGCAGCAAGGTATTTTGATGTAAATTCTAGTACAGTAAAGTTTGTTGCTGATGGAGTAACAAGCTCAACTTTTTCAAACAAGTATAATGCTAGTATTATTTTTAGATATGATTAATTATATTTAACAGTTCCTTTTTGGTTAAACAATGATGAGCAAATGCCATAATATCATCGCGATTAAATTTTAGCGTCGTTGCTGCATTTTCACTGATTTTTTTTTTTTCTGCTTTTGTTAGTAATATTTTGTGAGAATCACCTTGCATTACAATAACATCAACAGAATATCCACTATAACCCGACAAGCATTTTCTTACCGCTTCGGTTAGTTCGTCGTAGTTTAACACCTTAACTTTTTGATGATATTTTACCTCGTCGGTCATCTTATAATAACAAATTAGACAAAAGTATTATTATAGTATGAACTTGATGAAACGACTCGCTCAACTATACACCACAATCTCTAACGATATGATAGACAAATCTGTTGGTTATAGCGAAGATGATATTTTGTATAACAACGAATCTGATGATGGTGAAATAGTTACTGTTGCTGACAGATCCCATTACAGCAGACCAACAACTGGAAAATATAATGTCAAGTATCATATTGCAAAAAAAATTTTAAAATTTAATTTTACCGTTGACGAACAACAAATATTTTGGCAGCTAATCAGACCTTTCTTAAATATCAATATTTCAGGACGACAGAAAAATATCAAATTCGATTTCATATTTGTCAAAATTTTTAATCTAATGACGATCTCTGACGATCGCAGACAATATCTAATATCACTATGTAAACCAGTACGATGTAAATATGTCAAACAAAAGTATGAGGAAATTTATAATAACATCATATCGTAATTTGTTTGGTTGGAATCCAACTGTTAAATTTATCGCTATACCCACGCCATTTGACTAAACTTTTATCTCCTTTCTTTCTGATCACTTTTTCGATCACGAAAACATCCTGATCAGTTTTCTGTAGTTCTTGTTCGTAAAAACTACCTATGATAGGTTCCCCTGCCAGATCTTTTAGCGCGTATGTTACAGGTATTGTCAACAGTACTTTATCAACCACAAATACCTCTTCGCTCCAGTTTGGAGTAAATCCTTTTGAAAATACCATTTTTTATCAAAGAAATTCTAACTTTATCACCGACCTTAAATTTATGTCTGCGGTACATGTTTTCATTTGCCAATACCGGATTCTTAACAGCTTTTTTCGGTGTCATTTTGATGGTTCGGTGTTTGGTATTATTATATTCACCTACGATTCGAGATAGGTCATCAATATACCTGTTGGTGTTTTTAGCTGTCAAATGCTTGTGTATTTTTTCGTTTAGCGTGCGATTAAATCTCTCGACAACAACGCTTTTACCTTCGTTTCCTGTAACGTATTTTTTTATGTTATTTTGTTCTAGAAACTGTTCAAACATTTTGTTAAAAAACTCTGGTCCATGATCAGTCCAGATTTTATTTGGCTTTCTTTCTGTACTCGTTATTATTCGTCTTAGTGCATCAGTCATGGAAGTCCCTGTCTTATCCGAAACAGGTACACTGAAAGCGTATTTACTAAAAACGTCTATAACATTAAACAAATACCTTTTTGGAGCGCCATCAGCGCCAACGTTAAACTGAGCCAGATTAGACACATCCACCAAATCTATTGCCCAAATATCATCTACACCATTTGCGACAACTTTACGTCTCGGAAACTTTTTTTTTTAGTCCTGTGTAATTCGACTGCAAGATCATCGTATACTTTTTTTCCAAGCCCTAACTTGTACTTTGCTCCAATCATTCCCTGAACAAATCTTCTATCAAAACGTTCTCGTAGATTTGTTGGCTCCATATCACGTAATTCGTCTAACATCACTTTATCACAATCTGATTTTGAGTTTTCATGATCACGATAACAAATATCATGTCGCATTGCTATTGCATCCACTTGATTATACGGCTCTTGTCCTGGCAAAGGATTATCGTTTTCATCTAGTTGTTGATCTAGCGGATTGTAAGGACCTGTATACCGATGACCTGGCAAAGTCCAACCGCCTTTTGGTTTTGGTAATTTTCCAATTAGTTTATGTAAATCTATACCTGTACCTAATATTTCTCTGTTGTTACAGCGTTGACAGTATGCGATAAGTTTATTTTGCTCAAGACACAAATCTCTGTCAGAATCACAATTGCATATCATTTTTATATTTTAATCGTCTACTAAAATAACCTCCCGACAACCAGCGCCTAGCGACTTTGTCTCTGGAGACGTTTTCTTTAAAAACATATTTTTTCTTTTTCCACAGATTGCGCAAAAACTTTTTAACATCATCCTGTTGTTTTTTGTTTTTTCTATTGTTTCATTAACATTTTCTGTTTTAGTTCTACACTTGAGACAGTATGTTGACATTATATCAAAGAGTTTAGATAAAATTATTAGTAAGCTTTACAAAAATTGATTGCAATCTCATCATTAGCGTGAGAAGGTTGCTTATCAAACTGTAAAATAAATTTTAAAAAATCAGCGCTTTCACTTCGGGACATCTGTCGGATAAACATAATACAATAATATCCGCAAGCAGACGTTCCAACAGGTTGGAGTTGATTTGACGAATAATATATTTTCTTATACTTTTTTTCATATACTTTTTTATTACATCGCTTGGAGGAAGTCCAAACGAGTCAAAATAATACTTATTATAAACTGCTACCCAATGCGTACCGGATCCGTCATTAAAATCTTGTATATTTATAACACATGAACTTGCAGCTGATGGTGGTTTTATTGCCGCGAGTTCATCTTTAGAATACACTCCATGAAATCTAGGAACTGATTTTAACTCATCTATTATCTCATAATTGCTTAGCGGGGTGGTCGTGTTCCCGGTAATGTTAGGCCACGTCCGATTCCTAAAAGATTTGGCAGCAGACTTCCCGCTAGTCCCGCCAAAAGTGGAGCAAACGGAATAATTCCTCCTTGTTTTGGTTGATTGCATTTGCATTTTGGTGTTGTTTTCTTTTTTTTTGTTGGCGATTTTGTTGTTTTCTTTTTTTCTGCCGATTTTGTTGTTGGTGATTTCTTTTTCCGTTGTGGCATTATAATATATCAATTACATAAAATTTATAATTTTTTTATTCCACTTCCACGAATGATACCATTACCTTCGACTGCTTTCTTCGTTGCGCCAGATATTGCTCCAGACGCTGCTGATAGTCCTAATGTGCCTAAGACTGGTAAAATTTTAGGTAATATTGTACTAGTTAATACTGATAATACCGGACCAAGAAAACCACCTTCTTTTGCCATCGCTGTCATTTGTGCAGCACTCAAATTTAAAACAAAACCTTTTTTACGATCATACTTCTTTACCTGATTTTTTGTTAGCATTAGCTTCGTCAAAATACCATCAGAAATATTAGGATTGATTTTTAATGATACCTGTTCTCGCTTTGCAATAGCAGCTACTAACTTTTTAACCTGACCATCAGTCAAATACACTTCTTTTGCAACGTATTTTACCATTTTTATACAACAACTGTAGATTAAACTTGAACGGTCATTTTACCTCCAATAGAATCTATTGTGAAAAATCTATCACTGATCACTAATGCATATACGTATAACGGCGCTATTGGAACCGCTCCAAGCGTCCAAGTAATTTCAATATCCGCTGTGCTGTCTACAACTCGCTCGTTATGTTTACTAACATCAAAATGAAAGATAGGATACAGTGTACGAAATTCCTCTGCTGATATTTGAGTTCCATCTTCAACATCTTGATATTTTTGAATTGCGTCAAGCAGATACATGTACGGTCGAGTAATATTTTTATTAGCGTCATCGGCAAAATTACACTCTATCCCTCGTTCTGGATATTGCCTTGAATTTAATCTAGCGTGTATTCTTCTGACATCAGCGTGGTCAAATATTGCATTATTCTGTTGTTGGCTACCTCGTCGGGCGTGTTGTTGAAATACGACAAATATATTTCTCGGCAGTTGTTCGCTTGATGTTGTTGTAACCCGCCACGTATAGTCGGTAGTATTTGGAACCGCTGTCTGATATATCTTATGCTGCTTAAAGTAAATTCTATTTGTATGCTTATCAAGTAAGCTGTTTATTTCTGACATTTTAGTGATCGACGGTGTTACACGTGGTATCCACAAAGAAAGTTTGTTTATGATAAACTGTACATCAGCCCCTCCAGATCTAAACAAGCAATCGTTTTGATCTGCTCGATCTAAAATAAGAGTATGTTTTACTCCGCGAAATACTTTATCATGATCACGACAAAAGCCGAAAATCATACTTAGTGGAAGCATCATTGTAATCTGACGCGATCCTGCTGCAAGTTCTCTTCGCCTAGCAAAACCTTCGTTATAACGTGGATTTTTTACGCTAATTGAGTTATTAATCAAATTTAACATTGCAACACCGTCTGCACCTGCAGCTGGTGGGGTTATACCAAGATTATTACAAGCAGCCGTAAGGGAAACTCTTGTAGCGTCTGCATTGGCCGCTGCAGCTGGTGGGACTATACCTAGAGCAACAGCATTAGCGATAAGAAAATCTCTTACAATTACAACATCTGCAGCTGCATCAGCCCCGTGTACTAAAACACCTTTGGAGAAAAGTTCATTTGTTATGGCTAAACCCCGTCCAGTATCTTTAAACCACATCATGTTCGTTGCTGTTGATCTCGAGTAATCATCTGAAAATGAAATAAGATTTAAAATTGTACTTGCAACTTGTAGATGACCTGAAATATCCTCAACAGTTTGATTGGCCAGTTGATATCTAGCACTTTTAAATAAGCACCAGCCGTTATTGATAAGAGCTACTTCTGCTCCAACTGCAATGGCAGCAGGTGGAACATCTGTTGTCATAATCTGACCACGAACTTCTAACATAGCCTTATGCGGCAGTAGAAATACGTCTTCGTCTCTGGTATTAAAAGTTCTGATACCAGCTTTGTTTGGTTCGTTAGAATTTTCATCGAGATACTCAACATACTCAAATTCTGTCACATCGTTGTCGATGTCATAAGTTTCTGTTAAATTGAGATAAGTTTTAGCAGACATTATTTTGTAAGATTATATAAAATTTTATTGCGGCACTGTTACTTTAGATATTAACTTTTGTATGATCTGCTCGCCCTTTGGTGATAATAGTTTTTTTGTTGTTGTTATCATAGCTCGCTGAGTTTCCTTGGTTGGAGCGATTTCTGAGATAGCTTGGTTTATTTCGGCTTGCGTCTTAGGTTCGCCTTTTAGTTTATCAGTTATTTTTTGTCCAACCGCAGTCCCAGCGGTAGATGCAGCTCCAGTTGCAAAAGCTTTACCCGCGTCAAGTGCAATTGGCGCAACTTTACGAGCTAGTCCTGGAACATTTTCAACAATTTTAGTAAATATATTTCCAAAAAATCCTCCTACTATTTTTCTTCTATAAACTTTTTTTCTTTGGTTCATTATATTCGATGTTGTATATAATTTTTACTTTCAATCACGAAGTGATCGCGCGTAGGTGTAAATAATAAGTTACAACTTCATTGTTAAGATACAATTGTTTTCCTGACTGGTCTGTCAATTGCATTGTTATACTTGATATTTGATTTTCAAGATTCAAAGGATAATAGATAATATGCCGTGGTTCTATTTGCATGAGAGAACCTGGCGGAACTTCTGGTGAAAAACTGTAAATCGTTTGACCCTTGCTACCTTTTGATGTGTAAGAGCCAGAAGCAATAGAACAATTTACTAATATGGTATTTACTTCTGTTATGTTTACTGGCAGTTCACTGTCATAGGTAATAACCTTATCATAAGCTTCGTAACTTTTTTCAGTAAATCCTAACAGTTGTGCAATATTTCTTTCTATTGGTTCAAAATCGATTTTCATATTCTTCAAAGTTATCCTAGCTCGCAATGTGTTATAATTCGCCGCCAACTCAAAATTACTAGCCACCCCGCCATCTTTCTCTATGATCTCTTTGATTATCTTGTTTAGATCGGTAATATTATAAGCTCCTTGTGGAATTTTTACTTTTTTTGTTGGAAATATTACATTTTTTTTAAAAGTAGTAAACCAAAAGCTATCATTAACATCAGTTTTCACATTAGGCATAGCATTCCAGCAAGTACAAGAAATTAGCCCAATCTCATATTGTTTTGCAGGATCTAGTTGTATAGGCGGAACATAATTTACAGAAAAATTTGCGCTATCTTGCGCAGACTCACCAGAGTTTAGTAATAATGTTGTTTGCATTATACATATTATTTTACAAAAATCAAATCGCGGTGTAAAGTTTCATATTCGTCAGATGTTAATAACTCGCTTGATCTTAGATGATCAAGTATGTCAATGATCTCATTATCAATTTCAACACTATCATTCCCAGCTTCTTTAGAAGATATTAATAACATTAACCTACCTATCATTTCAGTAGTTGAAGTAAATATTTTCACACCAAATCCTCTTGTTTCTCTAATTTTTTTTACACGGTTTTTATCGAGCGTATTAAATTTTCTTTTAAAACTCCACCTTGTACCAAAAGGTTTTGCTCTACTATTTTTTGCTGTTTCTTTAAACATGTAAGCAATGACACCGTATCTCATCCTATCATAAAGTCGTTGCATATCCACCAATTCCGTAGCTGTGTTTAATTCCTCTTTAGCAACAATTTCATCTCTCATTATCTCATTTAATCTACCGATTAATGTTGTATATTCTTCATCAGTCCAATTGCTTATATTATCGATATCTATTATATTTTCATTCACTAAAAATTTATCATATTCATCACCATCTATCGCATTATTTGAAATTTTTATAAAAAAACGTCTTTGTTCATCAACATCCATAAACTTTAGAGAAGCCATAACAACTCTTTGTTGCTCCTCTTTGATATCTTTTATTTCTCCTGATAGATCTGTGATAATATTAGTTATTCTTTGCGTTGTTAACTCCGCTAATCTTCGCTCAAGTTCTAGCGGATTGTTTATCAACCGATCTGTTTCAGCCTGTCTAGCAACAGGATCAACTATATTTGCTGTAAGTGACTCAGCTAGTTTTCTTTTGTCTTCATCAGATCTAGAAACGATTTTTGCAGCAGTTGCTTCTTGTTGTTCTTTAACAAATCCAACCAAACCTTTTTCTTGCAGTTGTTTCAGTTCTTCTTCTGATAGTGATTTAGTTTCAGGTTGTTTACCTAATATTGCTTCAGTTACTGGTCTGAAAATCTTAGCTGTTGTTTCTGTAGCAGTCACTTGTCCACGTCGTGCTTGCTGTACTTTTTGCTTAAGTGATGCATGAGATTGAGCAAGTTTTTTTAGATCTTCTATATTTTGTCTATATTTTGCTCGTTTGTCCATTATTATTATTATAAAATTTACAAAATTACCGTAAGTAAGTGTCAATACAACAGCGAAACATTTTAGTTGGATCATTTGTAAATTTATCAAACAAGAAAAAGTTGTATTTGTCCTTTGTAGCATTACGATAAAGTTCGATAAATTTATCTTTGGTTACGTCACCGCATTGCTCGTACGCAATATTTCTAACATCAACATTGTCCAGTCCTGGAAATAATATGAAACAACCAGTATTTCGCCTTATAAATCTATCAACATTGTAGTATCCTTGAGCAAGATAAACAGAATTACACAGTTTGTTACGTGACAGTGAGAAATACGATCTTATTTTTTCCATTTCCTTGTTATTTAGCGGAATATCGTCAAAAACCACTATCTTATGTTCATCTGCATCAAGTTGGTTAACCGGAGTAAGATCTTCTGGCTGTCTAATTATGAAAAAATCTTCACCAGTCTCAAAATCATCACGAAGCTTGTCATTATACATGCTTAATAACTCATACTTATCTTGCTGTGGATTGATCGTGTAAATATAAACTTTATCGTAGTTAAAGTTATCATTAAGAAGCAAGTTCATAAGCAAATTTGTTTTTCCCGATCCAGTTCGTCCAACAATAAGATAATGACAATCAGGAAGTTCATTGTTATGTTTATGCTTCACCAGTCTCTCTGTATCAAAGTTTAATATTGATGATTTTGCCATTTTAGATAATATTATACTAGTGTGGATAATTTTATGTAAGACAGTAAAATAATGAGTTACTATACAAAATTTGGAACATTAGCCGGAGATATATCAACAGAAGGATATAAAGGTGACTTATCCAAGTACGCAACTCTTGATCAACTCAAAAATGAAATTGATAATTTACTAAATATTACTAGTGTAGATGAAAATGAAGTCGTAATTTTCCAGGACAAGCAAGGACGCTTGAAGACTAGTAATATAAAACTATCAGATGTACTTGTACGAAATCCTGATGGAAATGTTGATATGAAACAAAAAAAGATTACCTACCTTGAGAACCCAACTGATGAAAATGACGCATCAACAAAAAAATACGTTGATGATCAGGAATCAAAGTATGTGTCGGTCAATGGTGGTATGATGCATGCGTTTCTCAACATGAACAATAATAGCATTAATAACCTCAGAACACCAGAGACGGATTTTGATGCAGTTAATAAAAAATACGTCGATGATAAGGAAGCTCCAATGAAAAATGAAATTACCGCGCTCAAAAATGAATTTCTTGGTCACGTGAACACGTTTTTAAGTTTTCGCAGAAACATAAACACGCTTAAAAATGATTTTTTTGGAAATCCATCAAATGTTGACATTACACTCGCTGATATTAATACGAAACTCAACGATATTATTAGTGGAATTCCGAATATCATTCAAAAAACGAGCCTAATTAAAATTCCTCACACACAAATAAAAAATATTGTGTATACGGTTGCTTCTGGGGTTGGGATATGGACACCAAAAAATAGAACCATCAAACACACAGCGGAGATCACTGGTATATACCGGTTGTCCGTACTTAGCGTTGCAGATTTTAGAATATCCACTACATCTCCATCAACTGGTAATTTTTCTAAAACTTTATCTGTACTGATAGGTAAAGATTCTGAGGTAATGTTTACTCTGGAATCGTCTGATATATCTATGGCCTCAGCTAATTATTGGTGGTGTTTGGAATTTGTAACTCAACTAATTACTTAATCAAACCTGAGGATTATGTAAATAAAATATTATAATGAAAAAAAGTATAGTTGATTTCAATCATATTTCAAAAGATATTCCAAAACAAGATGTGGACGCACTCATACAATATTACAAATATTATCACAAAAAACTTTGGTGCATAAAAAAATGTTACAAATACTACAACAAAATAATTCTAATAATATCATATCTACCGTTGTTAATGACTAGTTCTGGTATAATTTCAAGTGGAGTATCATTAAACCCTTTTTTGTTAATCTTATCCGGTGTTGGTGTCTCTCTTTCAACAGCGTGTAAAAAAATTGAACCTAGACTCGCAACTAAAAAATATAATTGCAAAACGGCTATTATCACCTATAAAAAATTACTTGATCAGATACGATCTTACTTGCGTGGTATAAAATATAATATGGACGATTTAATACGCGAGTTCCGTATTATTGATAGTATGTTAACAGATATTTTACCAATAAGGGTCAGTAAGTATGAAAAAGATTATCAAGAAAAGTATGATATTATCTAAACTTAAAATATACCACTTACCTATGATCAGCACGCAGTGACTGAGTGAAATTTTACCTGCCTTCTGATGAGACTCATTCAATCTCAAAATATATCTGCGCTAGAATCAGCCTTTTGGTTTTTTTTAAAATTGTTTGGGGTGGGATTTTAGGGTCTCTGATGGAGTAATTTATATTTGTTCTGAGAGTTGGGAGGGGTTGAAAATGACTTTTGCGCTAGAATCAGCCTTTTCATCTACTACTAAGAGCCCTAATTTAAATCAGGAAGTAAATAATGATAATATCATCAAACGATCAAAGATGGTCGCAATTGCTAGAATGAATCGTCAACAACTTTAATGATATTAACGAGCTCAACCAATCCTGAATTCGACGTTAGCTTTCCAACGGCAATTCCAGCCAAAGAAATAGCGTTAGCACAATTGCGAGTATATTATATCTGGCCAAATATTAGATCAAATTCGTTCGGTGGGTTGCAAGCAAATAATTCATTAGTGTTTTCTTACAAAAGTAAACCCGAGGGAACTCCAGACTGGAATGTTGTTGATATTCCTACGGGCAGTTATCAAATAGAACAGATCAATAGTGAATTCCAACACAGGATTAAATCTATCAGAGGAAAAGATTCCAAAATCGCTATTACAGTTCAATGGAAGATATACTCATTCAAAATCTAATCTCGAAAATCATTTCGAAGTCATTAATGCTGTGCACAAACGAATGCGTGAAAACTACACCAGTCATTCTTCCGTTATATAAACGAGTATCCCCCTGTTAGCGATTCTCTGAGGGGGGAAATCATCAAGCAAATAGAACACCTGAACAAATTAGCACTGGATTTCGATAATTATCATCAAAAATTTATACAAGCGGTGATAGAAAGCACCTACACTGATAAAATTGGTAATTTCTCAGCTAAACAAATATTCCTGCTCAGATATTCGACCTCAACAACTCAGTTGTCGGAGGCAGATCTGCCAACATTTAAACTTCCAGAATTTAACGTCGACGAGCTGAATACTTTCCCAAGATCGTAGACGCATGGAGAAATATAACCCCTGCGGCGATTATTCTCAAACACAACGATGATCCATAAGGCGGTGGTCGTTATACATCACCAGGTATTGTTGAGATGACATCAACGATTGCAGTCAAACTTGTATGTGATGCATTCGATGGCAGCTATCAAATACACCCTGAAAGATCCAGGCAGGCACAGCAAGGATATATCTTATTTTCATTTACCCCTGAAGTACCTTCTGGTTTTTTAATTGTGTCAGTAACCGTTAATCCGGTGTATCTACTGTTACGTATCGGCTCGTTCAAAAGTAACAAAAGAAAAGAGTGAAGACAACAAGCTCAGTAAGTTTTAACAAAAATAATTTATTTCCCATAGAAAACACGGTGAAAAGGTGAATATATGAAATAGGACTTACGGTTTGTGAAGAAACTCCAAACATTTATCCTAGTACTGAAAAAATACAAGTCCTATCACTAAATAATTTTAACTGAATCCAGGTTCGAATCTTGGCGACGTTCCAAGATGGATGGCGATGACGTCAGATGAAGTCTTTACACAAATGTCCAAAATTTCACGTTGAACCACAATTTATACTGTATTATTCCAATTTAGAATGAATTTCACTGAATGTCTTTGTCCTAAACCACTTGTGTAGTTCTCCAGGGAAAAATAAATTATTATTTAAAAAGTAGATGAACTCCTATAGCTGTCATCTATAGCAAGACACATCTCGAGCTCTACAGATGTAAAGGAAAATAAACTCTTTCCAGCACAAGAAAAATAATACCATCTTCTCAAGGTATAAGAACGACTCTGACTATTTCACAGGGACCTAAGTGTTTTAAAATCGAACCAAAACGTCATTTCATGCACACGCACGAAGAACGCGTGGTTATTTCATCATCTAACAATCGCAGTTTCACGTGGGTCAGGAAATGACTTTGGCAATAACCAATCGTTTTCGCGTAGTGTTTACTCAAATCGACAAATTATGGCATGCAAAAATCGTGCTTCTGCGAGTCATACTAAGTTCTAAATAAACACGATGTTTCTTTAAAAAATATCAGATCCCGTGAACATAATCATCATCATAATAAAATATAATGATACAAAAATGAAAAAAAAAGACTTCAAATTTAAACACACAAATAATTAAACTACATGGTCGTAACACTACGATGTCATAATCCGCTGTTGTCACGGGTACATTTTAGACTTACTGACCATACCGGACACCTTCTTGATTTGAGAGAAGAAGTTTTCACAATAAGTTTATATGTGAGATCCTGACTGATCTCTTCTCAAATTAAATCACACAAATAAATATAATGGATGGAATAATTGCCGAGATAGAAAAACTAATCGATGCGCAACAGCTGATGGTGTGTTATTATTGTCTAAACAAACTTCGTAGTAAGATCCTCGATCATTTAATAAATATAGTAAAAATATCTCGATTAATGGAAAAAATAAAAAAATCAATCTGAATCTGAGTAAATAAATAAATACAATTTTCACTTTCACAATCCCTCTTGACTTTCGTCAGTGACTTTGTCATCGAGTTTACAATCGTACATAAATTTTTTCAGCTGTCACACACGTGAACTCCCTATCTTCTTTGTTTCGTTATCGTAAGATAATTCTGATTTAACTTTCTCAATCGCGTTTGCAAGTGAACAAGTTTTAGATTATCCTCATCATCGACACAAAGTAGAGATTGTTTCATCTTGATGTAGCAATTAAATAAATCTGTATTCTGCTGCTAGTGTATATCTCCCATCATATTTCCGTTCCGGTAGCGCTTCAGAATCATTTGTGATTTTTTCAGGATCCAATTGATCAGATAATTCTTTATCCCCATCATTTAATTTTTTAATCTCAGAAATAATTGCATTAATATTTTCGGAATTCATTATGTAATAAATATTTGTTTAAATAAAATTATTTCTGAATCAGAATAAAAATAAAAATAAAAATATAAAAATAAAAAATATTTCTGAATCTTGAACAAAAAGATAAAAATAAAAAATAAATATTTCTGAATCTGAATCTGAATAAAAATAAAAATATTTCTGAATTAGAATAAAAAACAAAAAATAAACAGTAGGAATGATGAGCGGTTAACATTCCACGGGTCCCTTCATTTGACAGTATTTGTCGTTCCATGGGGTCCTTTTATGAGGCCTTTCTTATGGCCGATGGGCACCCTTCATGAGGCTTTATTCTTTCTGGCTGATATTCTTTCTGAATAAGTACGAAACAAAATTTCAGAGATTCAGAGGGTTGTCTTAGCTTCAGTTTTATGCACACACCCGACGATATCAAACCACGAGGAGAGTGCAAAACGGCACTCACCACGTTGTTCAACGTGGTGAGGAGGTATACATGATCCTTGTGGGCTGAAGCCCCCAATTATTAATGAAAATTGCGAAATATCGCCCACCGTCGACAATTTGTCAGTCACGGAATTGGAACACCAGACCCCGAGTATGAAAATCCTCCACGTTAGCACTGGACCACGGATCATCCTTCCAGATATATATTTGAAATATCAATACGAAGTTACCTAACGGGCAATTTCTGCAAGCGTTAAGTATACTGAACAAATCACAATTGTTGTATAATTGCGTTAACTGCTCAGTAAATTTATTTTAATTTCCAAACACCGTATAAAATATCTGCATTTAATAATCGCACACACATTTATGTAATAGAATAAATCTGCCGATGTCATACGGGGACTATCTTACCTAGAAAATCTAAAAATAACTTCCCGATTACACGCAGGGGGAGCGTGGTTTGTTTTCCTAAATTTATCAGGGACGAAGTCAAAAGGTGTAACATACAAGAGAGGGACAGTCCTGGTGTAACACACTATGACTTTGCCAGGGACAGAGTCTCCCCGACGTAGTCAGGGACGGAGTCAAGCGAGACAAGAAAAACATTGTGTGGCACACAAAAAAACAAATAAGTGCGGCACAGTCATATAATGTTACACAGTAACAAGTGAGGCTACTGCTTCATCACCCTACCTGAGAAAGCTTTGCTTGACAGAGTTATCTCCCTTCAGCTGGAGTGTTTTTGCATACAAATGAAAGACAACTACAACAAAATGTCTCAGTTACGGAGTTTTATCATAGACTGCGCAATGACTCAGGAAACCACTGCTACCAATGGCGATGATATGGTAAGGAAACAATTAGCTGGTTATCAGCAATCTGACAAAAGAAGGAAACGTGACTTTGACCTCGATGTTAAGTTTATCATGACGCTGAAACAACAACAAAATAATCATTTTATTAGCTGTAACACAGTAATGTTGTGGCAATATTCTCGTAATGAACCACGAGGGTTTACCTTGGAGTGAATTAATAGCAGTCTCGATCATACAATCAAAAATATGATGTTGACCTGTCTTGAGTGTAATCAACGTAGGGGTGCTGCTGTCCTTCTTTCACAGAAGTGAATGTGTTGGTAATTGTGAACCCTGAGGAATTAGTTGTAATTGTTCGCGTACAAATCCACGTAGAGGAGCAGTTGAATCTAGTCTGTAGATTGTAGGTCTACCCGTGGATCTTACCAAGCTGGAAATTTTATGTGTGGTTACACTCCAGACTCGATTAGTCTCTCTTTATTACCATCTTCAAGTTCACCAGGTTCATGTAAATATCTTACAATCACATTACCTAGTACTGGTTGTTTTGAGAAAGAGTCACGGCGTTGTACTGGTATGTGTTTTTTGTGATCGCGCTGATGGGTTTCATAGAAGTTACACGAGTAATTTCATTATTTAACACAGCTATCACACTTGGTAGTCTTGCAACCCATTTACGAGATCTCTTATCTTTCTGAGCTTTATTTAGGGATATTTCCTGCGCATATTGATATGCCTACAATCGCTCAGCAAGTGTTCGATTAAATCACCCAACGATTGCCTGATCGCGATGAATTACGGTGTGTCCTCGTCTGACTTTGACGTTATGTTGTTTCATCATCGTCGTTACTGCACCAAGAAATTATTTGCCAGGATCAACTTGTACTAGCTGTGGCCATTGTGGACCACCTTGTGGTCCGGATCCTCGTTGATAAATTCGTTCAAAAGCAGATGCAACTTCAGTTGCTGTTTTTGTTGATAATGGTTCTCCTTCCTAATATCTACTTGCAACGTCAACGACAGTCAACGCGTATTTGTATGTGCGTGATTGACGTCTACGTGTTTTAATAGTATCGTGTGGTAAAAACAAAATATCTGCTTGATGAATTTCATCGGGAGCGCTGACATCAAAATGTGCGTACTGAATTATTTTAGGTGGTCGTAGATAAATATGCCATATTGCCTGTCGTGCTAACCAATTTGCAGCAACAGAACATGCGACATTTGCTGCATCAGCAAGTTTACTAGCAGCTGCTCTACCCCTCCAATATTCCATTATTATAATACTAATAGGCCGACTAATTACCAGCCCCCAGCACTAGTTTACCTTTCATCTCAGATCTTACCAGCCAATTAGCAAGTGATTCTCTGAGAGATTTATTTTTTACAGATTTTAACGTGTGTATCAACTTCACGTCTGCAATATGTCGTTGTTGTAAATCTGGATTTTTATATGCGACATGATGAACATGGCTTGATCAATCGCATTTATTGGATACTCTCCAGGTCTTGGTTGATCTTGTTCGCCAAGTCGGATATCAATTCGGGTTCCAGGACCACAATAATTGTATCCACGAAGTTGTTTTTCTCCTGGGTATTTAGCCCATGGAGTCCCTGGTATTTTTCTCAGTGAATCAGCGATATCACCGCCTGTCTTCGTACGAGACGAAATAAACCTCTGTTTGCTTGTACCACATTTTATACACTTGCCTGTAAGCGCAAGCTTTTTATTTTATGTTATTACTGTTGATAATCCACTGGGGTGGGTGGGGGTGGGGTGGGGTGGGGGGTGTGCTCTGCATCGAACACAATATAAATTCATATTATTTAGTATATATTTCTACAACATGGATATCATTGACATCTCAGCGATACGAGAGCAAGAGCCAATCAAGCATCATGCAGCGCTATCAAATTCTATTAGAGCAATTATCATAGGTCCATCTGGGTCTGGTAAGACGCAATTGTTGCTTAATCGGATAATGAGATATCTCAAGTGGGATAAGTTGTATTTAGTTGCACCATCTGTAGATGATCAGCGATGTTACGATGTGCATACAGATTTTAATGAGGAAGCGAAGTCGTCGGATGAAGACGGTAATGATATTATTGATTTTATCACCGATATTGATGAAGCCCCATCTGTAGATGACCTCGATGGACGTATTAATAATTTCGTAGTATACGATGATGTAATGCTGGACAAACAATTAAATCCAGCTCGGATTTTTTCCACAGGTAGACATAAAAATACTGACGTAATTTATGTTTCTCAGCGGTATATACAGATACCTAATGTGATCAGAGATAATTGTAATTTTTTAGTTGTATTTAACGGAGTTGGTACCCACACACTAAGAAACATCCATCAGACTTGGTGTTCAGGGGATATGTTTATGACTAAGTTCAGAAAAACTTCTTTTCAAAAGCGCAAGCTACCCCACACGGATTTATCACGATAAATTTACATGATCCTCGGTCGCGATATCGTATAGGTCTCGATAAAATTGTTGGTTGAGAGACAGCGGCAGGGAGGGTGACGACAAACAGTGAGTGTCCGGGTGGCCAAACTGCACGCATAAAAAACGAAAATACAAACGTCAAAAGATAAAATAACAAAATGAGCTAACCCAATTAGAGAAGTCTCGGTCGGTTAGAGGCTTTGGTTTCACGTTATTGACCTTGTATTTTCATTTTTGTAGGAAGCTTTATTTTCGCGAAATAACCCTCATAAAAAAGTTGTAGGATTCGCCCTCCCTGCTGCTATATTCAATTTGAATTCTTTTGTTAATTAGGGTATTTTTGATAGTTTTAAATATGCTATTGTAATGTAACATTCTATGTTGGACTTGACCTTGTCCAAAGTTAAGTTCATTTCCTACCTGGCCTGAATTATTGATTTTTGGTTTTGTAGTTAAATTGTTTATCTCAGTCTGTGTCTTGAACTTTGGAAATTTCTTATGAATTGCCTGGTCTACCTGTTGTTTACTTCGCATTTTATGTTATTATTTTAGTAACATACTGCTAATTATATCTAACATTTTATTTTATAAACATTAAGAACTTTCTAGAAGGTTCTTTTCCATTAGGTAATGATTTGGGGAGTATTGTTTTATAGAAAATGTTAATTGTGACATGAGGTCAAGTAGAGGACTATATAATCTTGTTACTGGAAAGATTATTCATTCGTGCTTAAGATCTAGTAGAATCAAATTGTATTATTGTTGTGCTCAGTATTCATCTGGGCTGAAAATTTTTTTATCAAACTTTTCAAGTCAAGTGAACTTTCTCTGTAAATAGTGAGTGCTCTTAAAAATAATATTCTTGGACAGAGACATTCACTGGGATTGATAATGAATTCAATCCTTGAATTATATTACTGTGTTTAAACAAACGACTATTGACACATCGCTATTATACAGGTCAACACAGGCACACCAATACTTCAGCGTTGGACTTAATTTTGATTTCTACTAAAGTGTATTCTGAACTTTAAATTATTAGGACTTTTGTCTGTAATTCTAGGATTATTTTGGGATTTAATTTGCAAGACAGTTAGTTCTTTTTCATTTTCACTTTGTTTTCTAGGGAAATAAATTATTTTTGAAATTTACAAAGCTTTCACTCTTTTCTGTTATTTATTTTAAGAGCATAGACTCGTAACGCACAGCACACATATCCAATGCCTTTGTGTGCTATACATCAGCCAATTCCACAATACCTACATCCAATCTCATTGTGTGAAATACTTCAGAAAGTTATACGGCTCACACATCCAATGCTTTCGTAAAATTGTCTTGTTACAGGCCAGGGGTATTTGCTTGACCGAGCGGTGTCAAACCCTTGCGCGATTCCGCTAGAAGTCATAAGTTTACCCGAAATTTCCATAGACTTCTATACAACTTCAGTTGTAAATTAGAAAGCCCGACGTGTCCATTTTATACAAAATGTTCATTCTAATCAATTCAAGACCACAGATCTCAAAACTTGCCAAATATCTATGAACCGCACATCTGCATGGTTTCTCTGCATCAACTTTCCGTACCGTCAGCAGTTCACACAGTAGAAACTATACAACTATCCCCTAACACAGGGAACTAATTTAACCACGCCACCTTAGGCCAGTCAGTTCATGGTTTCAAGGCACATTTCGCCAGTACAACTGCATCACATTTGCCACCATGTCGACATAAACGGTATTTGCCGAGTCCCGTCTTGTTCATTCCTTTGTGTAATTTACCGGTCTCCTACCGTAAATACTGCCACTGCAGTCACACCACCAGTTTACACCACTAGGTTTTAATAGGCACTATAGTACGACAGGGACACACATGCGGTTTTGACCTGAATTCACTAAAAGTCAACCATGGCATCATGGAAACTCACTAACATTTCACTCCGTGACGTTTGCTCCTAGTAATTGGCTGATTATTTCGGGCTAAAGAATATTTCCATTGCACCTAATTCCAATAATCAAACAAGTAATCACAAAAATCTAAGCATTTCTTGAAACGGGGCGCTATTACAAAATGCGCATACTCCAGATTTATTACAGTAGTATCATGATGGGGTTTTGGAATGAGCTAGCTATAGTTGAACGCCTCCTGGGTGAAAAAAAGAGAAACAACTTTGTCATGTTAATATGTTAAAGGCGTATGTTGAAAGAGATAGCACCGTAAACTAATAAATCAGTTTAGTAGTACCTGTTCCAAGCAGTGAGGATTTAAACGAGGACGTGAAATCGGACTGTAGTGACTTTGAGGTAACCAATGTTCACAATTCGGAAATATTGGACAATATGGACCAGAAACTTTTGCATCTACTGCCACAAGAATTAAAACAGCTATTAAGAGGCAATGGGCTCTTGCCTCCAGATATTCCAACAGGAACAAATAAAAATCTACCTTGACATTGAAACTGTAGATTCTACACCTGTGTTATGTATATGTAATTTAATTGTTTGCTAATTTTATTATTTTTTTCTAATTTCATTACATGTTATTGTAATAATAACTTGGTCTACTGGATTTGACATTTTTGTTTAGAAATTTAGTTCAGTTCTGTTTGACCCGATATTTTCATTTTACTGGCAAACAACCAGTAGTAAAAACACTGTATCTAGTTGCTGACCTTGATTCAGAATTAGTACGAGTTCTGGTAAACAACTTTTTAAAATATATATTCATTCCCAGAGTAAGAACCATTGATTTCAGTTATGGCCATACTGGGAGTACGTGATGCCAGGCACGTAAAAAGCTTCTATGTTTTTCTGGAAGGGTGGCCATGTGACTTTCATCCGGGCATCTGTTTTGCGTTTTAGTTAGTCTTAGAACTCATGTTATAATAAGAATTAGCCAGTTGGGCTCCAAACATATGTTGTGACCAGTTTGAGTTGAATTATTATTTTTTGAATTTCAAGTGATTATTTTCCCTAAAAAAACAAGTGCTCCTAAATTAATTCTTGGACAAAGATATTTATCGAAAATTATTCGGAATTCCAAACTGGAATATTATTTTCTGTGATTCAACAAAGAACTGTTGATACATCAGTACGACGCTGACCACAATAGACGTCATCGCCTTCCATTTTGAATTTCATCGGGACTCGAACTCATATTCATTTAGGTCTTTTAAATAATAGGACTTCTATGTTTTAATTCTTGGATTAATTTTGGATTTGATTCTTAAAACCGTAAGTTCTTTTTCTCATTTTTACCTTGGTTTTCTAGGGAAATAAATTATTTGTTAAATTTTACAAAGCTTGTTGTCTTCACTCTTTTCTTGTTACGTTTTGTAACAGCCTAGACACGTAAAAATAAAATTAGGGCCTCGTCCTTGTGATATTTGAATTTTGGCTGAAATATTTCAGAAAACTTTGTTTTTTGAAATTAAAACTCCCTTAGTTTCCAGAATGTTTTATAATCGCAAGCATTATTTAACATTTTAGAAATCTTTAGTTAAATCAACGGGTTTTTTTACAATGTCATCAAAAGTGGAGATCTTTCTTTCAAATCCTACCCAGGAGCAGTTGGAATGTTTGAAAAAAGATGAATTGCTTCAACTTGCTAGAAAATATGATCTTTCTGTGGCAAAAGCTTCTTTAACGAAGCAAGAAATAAAAAACATTTTGGTCCAGTATTTGGTGGAAAAGGGTGTTTTGGATAAAAGTATTTTGATTTCGATCAGTAAGTCTGTATCAGACTCTGACATAAAAGTAAAGGAATTAAAATTAAAATACAAGATGGAATTCGAGTTAAGAAAGCTTGAACTTCAGAAAGAGGAAAAACAAATGCAGTTGCACTTTGAGAAAGAGGAGAGAGAGATAGAAAGAAGAGAAACAAATGCTATTGGAACAAGAGGAGAGAGAGAGAGAGAAATGCAGTTTGATAAGGAAGAAAGAGAGAGAGAGAGAAAGACAAATGCAGTTACAGAAAGAACAAATGCAGCTACAGAAAGAAAAGAAACAGATGTAAATGCAGTTACAATCGGAGAAACAGGAGAGAGAGAGAGAGAGAGAGAGAGAGAGAGAGAGAGAGAGAGAGAGAGAGAGAGAGAGAGAGAGAGATGTAAATGCGAATGCAAAGAAAGAAG
Organism: Megalonaias nervosa; assembly: GCA_016617855.1. NCBI lineage: Eukaryota > Metazoa > Mollusca > Bivalvia > Unionida > Unionidae > Megalonaias > Megalonaias nervosa. The sequence continues at coordinate 5,353 of JAECUM010026784.1, read as the reverse complement.
ACAGAGAGGGAATATCAACTTAGAATAAAAGAAATAGAGCTGGCAAGTGAAAAGCACATTCCCAGTTTAGATACAAACTCAAGTTTTGATGTTATTAAGAATATTAGGTTAGTGCCCATTTTCAGAGAAAAGAAGTAGACAAATACTTTCCTCGTTTTGACAAAATTGCGGAAAATTTTAAATGGCCAAGGGAGCATTGGACTCTATTATTACAATGTGTACATACTGGTAAATCTAGTGATATTTACATTTAAGAGTGCTGACTATGATGTGGTTAAGGACTATATCTTGAAGGGTTACGAGTTAGTCCATGAGGCTCATCGACAAGATTTTATGAATTCTAGAAAATCAACTGACTAGCCCTATGTCGAATTTCGGTGGGAAAAAGCACCACAGTTCGATAGGTGTTGCCCTTGAAAAGTTAACAAAGATTACGAAAATCTCAGACAACTCGTATTACTTGAAGAGTTCAAGAACTGTGTCCATCATGACATTAAGACTTATCTTGACGAGCATAAGATCGAAACCTTCGAAAATGCTGCTCGTGCCGCTGACGAGTATTCGTTAGCTCATAAAGTTCCTTTTGTTGGCAAGTCTTCCACTCAGCTGTCTTCTGGTAAAACGGTATTTCAGCTTATTACGAGCCCTTCTAAATTTTAGTTTGGCACAACGTTTAAAAATCAAGCTTCTGATAAAAGTTTGATCAAAAATCCTTGTCTCTTCCTACGTGTACCTATTGCAGGAAGAAAGGACACGTTATTTCTGATTGCTTCAAACTGAAAAATAAGTATCAGAATCGAGACAGACCTATCCCAAATGCTCTGATTTCTAAGAAGTCAAGGTCACAGTCATGTATTGAAAGCAATACTATATAAACCCCAGTCTGATTGTATTATGGAGAAATATGAACCATTAATGTCGAAGGGTTCTATATCATTCATGGGTGATTTGGACAATCCTATCCCTATTAAAATTTTAAGGGACACAGGAGCTTCTTTTATTATCAGGTACTTTGCCTTTTTCTGAGAAGTCTTCTTCTAATGAGAGTGTTCTTATTCAGGGAGTAGAGTGCGGCTTTGTTAATGCTCCTATCTATTGTGAAAATTTGTCATCAGACTTAGTTTCAGAACCCGTGACAGTCGGAATAGTGCCTACATTACCCGTTGAGGGCATTCATTTATTACTAGGAAATGACCTAGCTGGAGATAAGTTTGTGGTTAATCCACTTGTAACTGACAAGCCGTGTTTGGATTAGAAAGTCTATCCTATTGAAAAAGAATTCCCTGATTTATACCCAGCTTGTGCAGTTACTAGAGCTATGGCAAAGAAAACTCTTCAGAATGATTTTGATAAGGAAAATATTCCTTTAGCTGACACATGTATCGGTCAGGCTTTTGATGAGGTAACTTTCACTCCTAATTGGGATTAATCAAAAGGTATTGATGAGAATGATCCTCTTTTAACTACTCATTCTCTTTATTCTAATCGGGGTGACAAAGGACAATCACTTGTAGTCGAACAAGAAAAATATCCTGAGATCTCCTGTTTATTTCAAAGGGCCACTAGTGAAACTGAAGCCACTGAAGTACCTGTCTGTTCTTTCATTAAAAATGGGATTCTTTTGAGAAAATGTAGACCTCCCGAGGTATCTGCTGGTGGAGAGTGGTCAGTGAAATATCAAATTGTAGTTCCAAAATCGTACAGAGAGGAAATTCTAAGTCTGGCCCATGAAACTCCTCTGGCTGGTCATTTAGGGATTAATAAGACTTATTAGAAGATCTTGACTCACTTTTATTGGCCAAAAATCAAAAGTGATGTTTGTAAATTTTGTAGATCTTGTCATGCTTGTCAAATGGTAGGAAAAACCAATCAGAAGATACCTAAGGCTCATCTGCAACCTATTTCGGCTTTTGACGAACCATTTAGCAGAATAATGGTAGATTGTCTTGGTCCCTTACCTAAGACTAAGTCAGGTAACCAATACTTCTTGACCATTATGTGTGTGTCATCAAGATTCCCAGAGGCAATTCCTTTGTGGAATATTAAAACTAAAACAATAGTAAAAGCTTTGAACATGGAAGATAGAAGAGGAAAAATGTGTTGGAAATAATGAGAAACTGGTGGAGTATAGAATAAGGAATGACAACCATTAGAAGAAAACCAACGGCCATTTTCAGGGCCACTCTATTGCCTCGAAAAGGTTTACTCTCTTGCGTAAAATACTTTTGTCGAGTTTTTGATAGATTTATGTTCATAAATCTATGTTGGTGTCATACGCCTATGTCACTGTCTATGTCTCTAACCCTGTCACTAACCCTGTCTCTATGTCTATATTTCTATGTCTATGTCTCTATTGTCCCCACAGTAACGCGTATTCACGTCAGTCCCTTGTCACACTGTTCCGCCCGATTGAGGTCAGCCACTTGCAACATTGTTGCCAGTGTCCAGTACCGTGACGTCACCCCTGTTCCATTCCTCTTGTCCCTATACAGGCCCAAACTTATGCCACTATAAATCTTGTCCGTATATCCCCCTCAGGGGGTATCTTAATGGTAATTCCCTTTGTCCGTATATCGCCCCCATTCACCATTTACTTCCAATGCGGCCTCCATTTCAAAGATCCCCAGTTCATTCCAGTCATAGCTCATAATTTACGAGGGTATGACGGACACTTTATCATCACAGCTTTAAACCATCCGCAGGTCAAAGAACTCCTAAAACCTGTGGGAAGCAAATTCACATGGATCGCCAAATAACTTTCAAACGTACATGTCATTCTCGATTGGACCCTTTCGATGTATCGATTCGTTTCAGTTTAAGTCAACATCTCTAGACGAACTCGCTAAAAACTGTCCGGTCTTCATTCATCTCGACGAAACCAATCCAGAAAAAAATACATGTACTCAAACAAAGAGGAATTTATCCTTACGAGTACATCGACAGCTGCTCACGGTTTGAGGAACCTTCTCTTCCAAACAAAAACGCTTTTTATTCCTCACTCTACCTAGAACAAATCACCGACGACGAATACGACAGAGCCTCGTGGTCTACAAAACCTTTGATTGTCAGACTCATGGCGATTACCATGATGTGTATCTGAAAACGGACTGTTACTCGCAGACGTGTTTAATAATTTCAGAGATACCTGCCAGAAAAATTATCAACTGGATTCTCTGTGGTACTTTTCATCACCCGGTTTGTCATGGGATGTTCTGCTTAAAACATGTCAGGTGCAACTCAAGCCTTTCACCGACCCAGACATGTTTATGTTTACAGAGCAGATGGTGCGAGGGGGAATCTCAGTCGTCACCAAAAGTATGCCATCGCCAACAACAAATACATGTACAACTAAGATCCCAATAAACCGTCCACATGTATCCTTTATCTCCACAGGTGCGTTTCACTGGATACCGGGTGAACAGTTTATGCAGGAACGTGCTGACGGTTATGTCGACACAACGATTATCCCTTCTGCGTTGAACAACTATTAGTCTCCAATGAGATGCTCTCTCCGGAACAACTAGCACAAAAAGACAAGTTTCGCGTAGAAGATACCAAGGTAAAAAAGAAACTTAAACCCAATGTCATGAACAAGATCAAGTACATCATGCGCTACCGTTTGCTAGAGCAGGCGTAGTCCGATAAATCAACCAACCCCCATCCCCCAACCCCAAATCTGTGTTGATACTGATGGACGATATGTCGGTTTGATGTCACCTGTTCATTAAAATGCGCAATTTTGCTGCATGCAAATCATTTTCGAACAGTCCTGCGTAAATTTTAGACACATACCGGTAATTGGTAACAGCCATATCTAGCGCGAAATTTCAGATGGCCACAGGACAGATGGTTGTGCTATTCCACATGGATTTACAAGTCACAAAACATAGAATTGGCTGACTTGGTTGAGCGCCACGACACAACCTCCACAGGATACGCTATGGAGATTAGCGCGGAAAAAAACAAACTGATGACAAACAACACCAATGGCATCAGTGCAGAAATAAAGGTCAGTGCACAGAAGCTGGAAAGAGTCACAAGCTTCAAGTACTTGGGGTCAATTATCACAGATGAGGGCTCCAAACCAGAACTACTTTGCAGGATTGCCCAGACAACAGCAGCAATAACAAGATTGAGACCAATATGGAAAGATACCAACATTGCTTTTGGTTCCAAACTAAAGCTGATGCGCTCGATTGTCATATCCTGTATGCTTGTGAAACATGGACGCTCACATCAGATCTACAGAGAAGGATTCAGACCTTAAAAATGAGATGCTACCGCAATATCTTGGGCATCTCATACATTGACCATGTAACCAACGAAGAAGTCCGTAACAGGATCCAACGAGCCATCGTTTTCTATGAATACCTCCTGACCACTGTAAAAAAAAAAAAGCGGAAACTGAAGTGGTACGGTCATGTCTCAAGATCATCTGGACTGGCAAAAACAATCTTGCAAGGCACAGTGCGAGGGTGCAGAAGAAGAGGCATACAGAAACAGAGGTGTGAAGACAAGATTAAGGAGTGGACAGGTATGAAATTTGGAGATTCCCAAAGGGCAGTAGAGAACAGGGAAGGATGGAGAGAATTAGTTGTAAAGTGAACTGTGGTGCCGCAAATACCTCTTAAGTTAAGGGATTGATGATGATGTTGAAACATAGAATTCGTTCAGGAAATATAATGTACATGTCACGAAAAGAATCCTTCAGCCGACGGTAGCTCCACATCCACGAAAAATATCGGTAAGTGTATAAAATATACACCGATGTATACAGACAAAAGTGGCAGCGAATAATCGCAGCTTTCAATGACTAGGTGATATCAGTCCCTAACCCGAAAATCAGCAACATCCCGGGGGGGGGGGGGCTGAGTTATCGCTTTAGATCAGGCGCTGAGACACGGACTAATGCTTGATAAAATTCATCGTGCACTCAAGTTTAATCAGGCTCCATGGATCAAAAGTTACACTGACTTCAATACATCGCAACGAACCAAAGTTAACACGGACTTAGTCAAAGATTTCTTCAAATTCATGAACAAGTCCGTCTTCGGAAAGACCGTCGAAAACACCAAGAAAAGCAGAAACATTGAAATCGTTAACAACGTGCGACGACGTGAGAAACTTGTCTCATCGGATGCCTTCATGCACATGAAAATCTTTGACGAAGAGTTAGTCGAGATCGAGTCCAGAAAAAACAAGCTTAAGCTAGATAAACCCATTTACGTTGAAGCCGCTGTATTCGTTCTTTCGAAAACGCTCATGCTCGATTTCCGTTATGGATTTATATAGTCAATGTACGGTGATCGTGCAAGTCTGCTCATGATGGATGCCGATTCACTCATCTATGAGA